>OY821770.1:22952500-22957500 GCA_963682175.1 Triglochin maritima
CCTCCCCCTATACGAATGGTGGAGTTGTGAGCTACCACCTACAAGAGGTGGGCAGCAAGGCAACCCATGAGCACCCCACCATGCTCTACGTGGACAACCAAGCATGTTGGACCACTAGGGTGGGCACAACCACGAGGTTGAAGGAGCCGAGCAAGCCAAAACCAATGGTTTTGCAAGCCCACCAACTCCTATTCTCCTTCCTACACACTTCCAATGGTGTTTGGAAGGGAGATGGCAGCCAACCAAGCAAGTTGGACCACAAGTGTGGCCACAACCACGAGGTTCAAGGGGTCAAGCAAGCAAAAACCAAGGTTTTGGCAAGCCCAACCCTTCCCATTCACCTCCAAAGGTGTGGTTGTAGTGAATGAGAACACCCAAGTTGCTTAAAAACACCTTGGGGAGGGGGCTAGGTGGGCGACCCACATGCACCTCCAAACACCCACACCCCCATATATCTGAGGAACTTTTGGCATTTTCCCCCGCAAGTTCCTGGGGAGTCAAATATTCCTCCCAAAAAACCTCCACTGAAAAATATAGGTTGTCCTGCTGCTTCCCACGAGTGGGGGCAACGCCCACGAGCTGCCCATGAGCATCGAGAGGCTGCCCACGAGTATCCAGCAGCTGCCCACGAGTGGGGGCAACGTCCACGAGCTGCCCATGAGCGTCCCGAAGCTGCCCACGAGCAAGGATGCCCACCAACCACGTGGTTGTGCTGCCCAACCAAGCCAAAACCATGCGTTTTGCTGCCCACCAAATCTCATTCCCGTTATCCCACACTTCCAATGGTGTTGGGAAGTGAGATGACAGTCAACCAAGCCAAAACCATGGGATTTGGAAGCCCACCAACACCCATTCCCCTTCCCACACACTTCCAATGGTGTTTGGAAGTGAGATGGCAGCCAACCAAGCATCTTGGACCACTAGGGTGGCCACAACCACAACTTCAAGGAGCCAAGCAGGCCTAAACCAATGATTTTGCAAGCCCACCAACTCCTATTCCCCTTCCCACACACTTCCAATGGTGTTTAGAAGTGAGATGGCAGCCAACCAAGCCAAAACCAAGGGTTTTGCAAGCCCACCAACACCCATTCCCCTTCCCACACTCTTCCAATGGTGTTTGGAAGTGAGATGGCAGCCAACGAAGCAGCATAGACCACAAGTGTGGCCCCAACCACGAGGTTCAAGGGGTCAAGCAAGCAAAACCAAGGTTTTTGCAAGCCCAACCCTTCCCATTCACCTCCAAAGGTGTGTTTGTAGTGAATGGGAACACCCAAGTTGCTTAAAAACACCTTGGGAAGGGGGCTAGGTGGGGGGCTCACAGGCACCTCCAAACACCCACCCCGCTATATATCTGAGGAACTTTTAGCATTTTCCCCCGCAAGTTCCTGGGGAGTCAAATATTCCTCCCTAAAAACCTCCCTTGAAAAACAGTCTGTCCTGCTGCTTCCCACGAGTGGGGGCAACGCCCACGAGCTGCCCATGAGCATCCAGAGGCTGCCCACGAGCATCCAGCAGCTGCCCACGAGTGGGGCAACGTACACGAGCTGCCCATGATCATCCAGCAGCAGCCCACGAGCACCCAGCAGCTGCCCACGAGCTAGGATGCCCACCAACCACGTGGTTGAGGTGCCCAACCAAGCCAAAACCAAGCGTTTTGCTGCTCACCAACTCTCATTCCCGTTCCCCCACACTTCCAATGGTGTTGGGAAGTGAGATGGCAGCCAACCAAGCCAAACCCATGGGTTTTGGAAGCCCACCAACACTCATTCCCCTTCCCACACACTTCCAATGGTGTTTGGAAGTGAGATGTCAGCCAACCAAGCATCTTGGAACACTAGGGTGGCCACAACCACAAGTTGAAGGAGCCAAGCAAGCCAAAATCAATGATTTTGCAAGCCTACCAAGCAATGCCCATTCACACTCACACTCGTTTGGGTAGGCCATGGGGAGGCTACGGGAAGGCTACGGCCAAGGGCAACATCCTTAGGCAACTTGGGCACTGCCCACGAGCAAAGCACATTCACTCCCACACTCGTTTGGGTAGGCCACGGGGAGGCTACGGGCAAGCTACGGACAAGCAACGGGGAGGCAACAGGCATGCAACGGGGAGGCTACGGTCAGGCAACGGGGAGGCTACAGGCAGGCTACGGCCACGGGGGACATCCTTAGGCAACTTGCGCCTCGCCCACGAGCAATGCCCATTCACTCTCACACTCGTTTGGGTAGGCCACAGGGAGGCTATGGACAGGCAACGGGGAGGCAACGGGCAGGCTACGGAGAGGCAACGAGGAGGCTACGGGGAGGCTACGGCCACGCGCAACCGAGCTACATCCTTAGGCAACTTGGGCTTCGCCCACGAGCGATGCCCAGTCACTCCCACAATCGTTTGGGTAGGCAACGGGCAGGCTACGGCACGGGCGACCGAGCGACATCATTAGGCAACTTGGGCGTCGCCCACGAGCAATGCCCATTCACTCCCACACTTGTTTGGGTAGGCCACGGGGAGGCTACGGGCAAGCTACGGGGAGGCTATGGACAGGCAACGGGGAGGCAACGACAGGCTACGACCACGAGCGACCGAGCGACATACATAGGCAACTTTGGCCTCGCCAAGACCAATGCACAATCACTCCAACACTCGTTTGGGATGGCCACTGGGAGGCTACGGCCACGGGCGACCGAGCGACATACTTAGGCAACTTGGGCCATGCCCACGAGCAATGCCCATTCACTCCCACACTCGTTTGGGTAGGCCACGGGGAGGCTACGGGCAAGCTACGTGGAGGCTATGCACAGGCAACGGGAGGCAACGGGCAGGCTACGGCCACAGGCGACCGAGCGACATACTTAGGCAACTTTGGCCTCGCCCAAGACGAATGCACAATCACTCCAACCCCCTTTTGGGTTGGCCACGGGGAGGCTACGACAACTGGCAACCGAGCGACATACTTAGGCAACTTGGGCCATGCCCACGAGCAATGCCCATTCATTCCCACACTCGTTTGGGTAGGCCATGGGGAGGCTACGGGCAAGCTACGTGGAGGCTATGGACAGGCAACGGGCAGGCTACGGCCACGGGCGACCGAACGACATACTTAGGCAACTTTGGCCTCGCCCAAGACAAATGCACAATCACTCCAACACTCTTTTGGATTGGCCACGTGGAGGCTACGGACACGGGCGACGGAGCGACATACTTAGGCAACTTGGGCAATGCCCTCGAGAAATGCCCATTCACTCCCACACTCGTTTGGGAAGGCCACGGGGAGTCTACGGGCAAGCCCCGGGGAAGCTATGGATAGGCAACGGGGAGGCTACGACCACGGGCAACCGAGCTACATCCTTAGGCAACTTGGGCCTCGCCCACGAGCAATGCCCATTCACTCCCACACTCGTTGGGGTTGGCCACGGGGAGGCTATCGACAGGCAACGGGGAGGCAACGGGCAGGCTACGGCCACGAGCGACCGAGTGACATACTTAGGCAACTTTGGCCTCGCCCAAGACCAATGCACAATCACTCCAACACTCGTTTGGGATGGCAACTGGGAGGCTACGGCCACGGGCGACCGAGCGACATACTTAGGCAACTTGGGCCTCGCCCACGAGCAATGCCCATTCACTCTACACTCGTTTGGGTAGGCCACGGGGAGGCTACGGGCAAGCTACGGGGAGGCTATGGAAAGGCAACGGGGAGGCAACGGGCAGGCTACGACCAAGGGCGATCGAGCGACATACTTAGGCAACTTGGGCCTCGCCCACGAGTAATGCCCATTCACTCCCACACTCGTTTGGGTAGGCCACGGGGAGGCTACGGACAAGGGCGACATCCTTAGGCAACTTGGGCACTTCCCACGAGCAATGCACATTCACTCCCGCACTCGTTTGGGTAGGCCACGGGGACTCTACGGGCAAGCTACGGGGAGGCTATGGACAAGCAACGGGGAGGCAACAGGCAGGCTACGGGGAGGCAACGGGTAGGCTGTGGACAGGCAACAGGCATGATACGGACAGGCAACGGGGAGTGTACGGGCACGGGCAACATCCATAGGTAACTTGGGCCTCGCCCATGAGCAATGCCCATTCACTCCCACACTCGTTTGGGAAGGCCACGGGGAGGCTACGGGCAAGCCACGTGGAAGCTATGGATAGGCAACGGGGAGGCTACGACCACGGGCAACTTAGCTACATCCTTAGGCAACTTGGGCCTCGCCCACGAGCAATGCCCATTCACTACCACACTCGTTGGGGTTGGCCACGGGGAGGCTATGGCCAGGCAACGGGGAGGCAACGGGCAGGCTACGACCACGAGCGACCGAGTGACATACTTAGGCAACTTTGGCCTCGCCCAAGACCAATGCACAATCACTCCAACACTCGTTTGGGATGGCGACTGGGAGGCTACGACCACGGGCGACCGAGCGACATACTTAGGCAACTTGGGCCTCGCCCACGAGCAATGCCCATTCACTCCCACACTCGTTTGGGTATGCCACGGGGAGGCTACGGGCAAGCTACGGGGAGGCAACGGGCAGGCTACGACCACGGGCGACCGAGCGACATACTTAGGCAACTTGGGACTCGCCCACGAGTAATGCCAATTCACTCCCACACTCGTTTGGGTATGCCACGGGGAGGCTACGGCCAAGGGCGACATCCTTAGGCAACTTGGGCACTTCCCACGAGCAATGCCCATTCACTCCCACACTCGTTTGGGTAGGCCACGGGGAGGCTACGGGCAAGCTATGGGCTGGCTACGGCCACGGGCGACCGAGCGACATACTTAGGCAACTTTGGCCTCGCCCACGAGCAATGCCCAGTCACTCCCACACTCGTTTGGGTAGGCCACGGGGAGTCTTTGGACAGGCAACGGGCAGGCTACGGCCACGGGCGACCGAGCGACATCCTTAGGCAACTTGGGCCTCACCCACGAGCAATGCCCATTCACTCCCACCCTCGTTTTGGTAGGCCACGGGGAGGCTACGGCCACGGGCGACATCCT
>OY821770.1:22967500-22987500 GCA_963682175.1 Triglochin maritima
CAGCCAAGGAGGTGGGGTGGGGGGGGGGGGGAGGGGGTTGCAACCTCGTGTGACCCTCAAAAACCAACCATAACACCCCCTCTTACATATATCTCAGGAGCTTTGGCCATCCCAACCGCAATCCAACCCAACCGAGCACGATCCCAAAAGGGATACGCACCATTCCCACAAGCGCATGGAACCGAAGAGCATACTTTGAAAGGCAACGAATTGCTCCAAATACAACACCAATCCCAACCAACATGCGCTTGTGAGACTTACACGAGGTCTGTTGGCCCATTGCGCAGCCAAGGAGGGGGTGGAAACCTCGTGTGAACAGGGACCCTCAAACCATCCACACCCCCTATATATCTGAGGAACTTTTGGCAACTTCCCCTGCAAGTTCCTGGGGGGCCCTTCCCTCCCCCTATACGAAGGGTGGAGTTGTGCGCTACCACCTACAAGAGGTGGGCAGCAAGGCAACCCATGAGCACCCCACCATGCTCTACGTGGACAACCAAGCATGTTGGACCACTAGGGTGGCCACAACCACGAGGTTGAAGGAGCCGAGCAAGCCAAAACCAACGGTTTTCCAAGCCCACCAACTCCTATTCTCCTTCCCACACACTTCCAATGGCGTTTGGAAGTGAGATGGCAGCCAACCAAGCAGCGTAGACCACTAGTGTGGCCACAACCACGAGGTTGAAGTGGCCAAGCAAGCAAAAACCAAGGTTTTGGCAAGCCCAACCCTTCCCATTCACCTCCAAATGTGTGTTTGTAGTGAATGGGAACACCCAAGATGCTTGAAAACACCTTGGGGAGGGGGATGGATGAGGGCTCCACAGGCACCTCCAAACACCCAACCCCCTATATATCTGAGGAACTTTTGGCATCTTGCCCCGCAAGTTCCTGGGGACCCCCTTCCCTCCCCCTATACGAAGGGGGGAGTTGTGAGCTACCACCTACAAGAGGTGGGCAGCAAGGCAACCCATGAGCACCCCACCATGCTCTACGTGGACAACCAAGCATGTTGGACCACTAGGGTGGCCACAACCACGAGGTTGAAGGAGCCGACCAAGCCAAAACAAACGGTTTTGCAAGCCCACCAACTCCTATTCTCCTTCCCACACACTTCCAATGGTGTTTGGAAGTGAGATGGCAGCCAACCAAGCAGCATAGACCACAAGTATGACCACAACCACGAGGATCAAGGGGTCAAGCATGCCAAAACCAAGGTTTTTGCAAGCCCAACCCTTCCCATTCACCTCCAAATGTGTGTTTGTAGTGAATGGGAACACCCAAGTTGCTTAAAAACACCTTGGGGAGGGGGCTAGGTGGGGGGCCCACAGGCACCTCCAAACACCCACCCCCCTATATATCTGAGTAACTTTTGGCATCTTCCCCCGCTTGTTCCTGGGGACCCCCTTTCCTCCCCCTATACGAAGGGTGGAGTTGTGAGCTACCACCTATAAGAGGTGGGCAGCAAGGCAACCCATGAGCACCCCACCATGCTCTACGTGGAGAACCAAGCATGTTGGACCACTAGGCTGGCCACAACCACGAGGTTGAAGGAGCCGAGCAAGCCAAAACCAATGGTTTTGCAAGCCCACCAACTCCTATTCTCCTTCCTACACACTTCCAATGGTGTTTAGAAGTGAGATGGCAGCCAACCAAGTAAGTTGGACCACAAGTGTGGCCACAACCACGAGGTTCAAGGGGTCAAGCAAGCCAAAACCAAGGTTTTTTCAAGCCCAACCTTTCCCATTCACCTCCAAATGTATGTTTGTAGTGAATGGGAACACCCAAGTTGCTTAAAAACACCTTCGGGAGGGGGCTAGGTGGGGGGCCCACAGGCACCTCCAAACACCCACCCCCTATATATATGAGGAACTTTTGGCATCTTCCCCCGCAAGTTCCTGGGGACCCCCTTTCCTCCCCCTATACGAAGGGTGGAGTTGTGAGCTACCACCTACAAGAGGTGGGAAGCAAGGTAACCCATGAGCACCCCACCATGCTCTACGTGGACAACCAAGCATGTTGGACCACTAGGGTGGCCACAACCACGAGGTTGAAGGAACCGAGCAAGCCAAAACCAATGGTTTCGCAAGCCCACCAACTCCTATTCTCCTTCCCACACACTTCCAATGGTGTTTGGAAGTGAGATGGCAGCCAACCAAGCAGCATAGACCACAAGTATGACCACAACCACGAGGATCAAGGGGTCAAGCATGCCAAAACCAAGGTTTTTGCAAGCCCAACCCTTCCCATTCACCTCCAAATGTGTGTTTGTAGTGAATGGGAACACCCAAGTTGCTTAAAAACACCTTGGGGAGGGGGCTAGGTGGGGGGCCCACAGGCACCTCCAAACACCCACCCCCCTATATATCTGAGTAACTTTTGGCATCTTCCCCCGCTTGTTCCTGGGGACCCCCTTTCCTCCCCCTATACGAAGGGTGGAGTTGTGAGCTACCACCTATAAGAGGTGGGCAGCAAGGCAACCCATGAGCACCCCACCATGCTCTACGTGGAGAACCAAGCATGTTGGACCACTAGGCTGGCCACAACCACGAGGTTGAAGGAGCCGAGCAAGCCAAAACCAATGGTTTTGCAAGCCCACCAACTCCTATTCTCCTTCCTACACACTTCCAATGGTGTTTAGAAGTGAGATGGCAGCCAACCAAGTAAGTTGGACCACAAGTGTGGCCACAACCACGAGGTTCAAGGGGTCAAGCAAGCCAAAACCAAGGTTTTTTCAAGCCCAACCTTTCCCATTCACCTCCAAATGTATGTTTGTAGTGAATGGGAACACCCAAGTTGCTTAAAAACACCTTCGGGAGGGGGCTAGGTGGGGGGCCCACAGGCACCTCCAAACACCCACCCCCCTATATATCTGAGTAACTTTTGGCATCTTCCCCCGCTTGTTCCTGGGGACCCCCTTTCCTCCCCCTATACGAAGGGTGGAGTTGTGAGCTACCACCTATAAGAGGTGGGCAGCAAGGCAACCCATGAGCACCCCACCATGCTCTACGTGGAGAACCAAGCATGTTGGACCACTAGGCTGGCCACAACCACGAGGTTGAAGGAGCCGAGCAAGCCAAAACCAATGGTTTTGCAAGCCCACCAACTCCTATTCTCCTTCCTACACACTTCCAATGGTGTTTAGAAGTGAGATGGCAGCCAACCAAGTAAGTTGGACCACAAGTGTGGCCACAACCACGAGGTTCAAGGGGTCAAGCAAGCCAAAACCAAGGTTTTTTCAAGCCCAACCTTTCCCATTCACCTCCAAATGTATGTTTGTAGTGAATGGGAACACCCAAGTTGCTTAAAAACACCTTCGGGAGGGGGCTAGGTGGGGGGCCCACAGGCACCTCCAAACACCCACCCCCTATATATATGAGGAACTTTTGGCATCTTCCCCCGCAAGTTCCTGGGGACCCCCTTTCCTCCCCCTATACGAAGGGTGGAGTTGTGAGCTACCACCTACAAGAGGTGGGAAGCAAGGTAACCCATGAGCACCCCACCATGCTCTACGTGGACAACCAAGCATGTTGGACCACTAGGGTGGCCACAACCACGAGGTTGAAGGAACCGAGCAAGCCAAAACCAATGGTTTCGCAAGCCCACCAACTCCTATTCTCCTTCCTACACTCTTCCAATGGTGTTCGGAAGTGAGATGACAGCCAACCAAGCAAGTTGGACCACAAGTGTGGCCACAACCACGAGGTTCAAGGGGTCAAGCAAGCCAAAACCAATGTTTTTGCATGCCCAACCCTTCCCATTCACCTCCAAATGTGCGTTTCTAGTGAATGGGAACACCCAAGTTGCTTAAAATCACCTTGGGGAGGGGGCTAGGTTGGGGGCCCACAGGCACCTCCAAACACCCACCCCCTATATGTCTGAGGAACTTTTGGCATCTTCCCCCGCAAGTTCCTGGGGACCCCCTTTCATCCCACTATAGGAAGAGTGGTGTTGTGAGCTACCACCTACAAGAGGTGGGCAGCAAGGCAACCCATGAGCACCCCACCATGCTCTACGTGGACAACCAAGCATGTTGGACCACTAGGGTGGCCACAACCACGAGGTTGAAGGAGCCGAGCAAGCCAAAACCAATGCTTTTGCAAGCCCACCAACTCATTTTCTCCTTCCTACACACTTCCAATGGTGTTTGGAAGTGAGATGGCAGCCAACCAAGCAAGTTGGACCACAAGTGTGGCCACAACCACGAGGTTCAAGGGGTCAAGCAAGCCAAAACCAAGGTTTTTGCAAGCCCAACCCTTCCCATTCACCTCCAAAGGTGTGTTTGTAGTGAATGGGAACACCCAAGTTGCTTAAAAACACCTTGGGGAGGGGGCTAGGTGGGGGCCCACAGGCACCTCCAAACACCCACCCCCCTATATATCTGATGAACTTTTGGCATTTTCCCCCGCAAGTTCCTGGGGAGTCAAATATTCCTCCCAAAAAACCTCCCCTGAAAAATATAGATTGTCCTGCTGCTTCCCACGAGTGGGGGCAACGCCCCCGAGCTGCCCATGGCATCTAGAGGCTGCCCACGAGCATCCAGCAGCAGCCCACGAGTGGGGGCAACGTCCAGGAGCTGCCTATGAGCATCCCGAAGCTCCCCACGAGTGGGGGCAACATCGACGAGCTGCCCATGAGCGTCCCGGAGCTGCCCATGAGTGGGGGCAACGTCCACGAGCAGCCCATGCGCATCCAGAAGCTGCCTACGAGCATCCAGAAGATGCCCACGAGCTAGGATGCCCACCAACCACGTGGTTGTGCTGCCCAACCAAGCCAAAACCATGCGTTTTGCTGCCCACCAACTCTTATTCCCGCTATCCCACACTTCCAATGGTGTTGGGAAGTGAGATGGCAGCCAACCAAGCCAAAACCATGGGTTTTGGAAGCCCACCAACACCCATTCCCCTTCCCACACACTTCCAATGGTGTTTGGAAGTGAGATGGCAGCCAACCAAGCATCTTGGACCACTAGCGTGGCCACAACCAAACTTCAAGGAGGCAAGCAAGCCAAAACCAATGATTTTGCAAGCCCACCAACTCCTATTCCCCTTCCCACACACTTCCAATGGTGTTTAGAAGTGAGATGACAGCCAACCAAGCCAAAACCAAGGGTTTTGCAAGCCCACCAACACCCATTCCCCTTCCCACACTCTTCCAATGGTGTTTGGAAGTGAGATGACAGCCAACCAAGCAAGTTAGACCACAAGTGTGGCCACAACCACGAGGTTCAAGGGGTCAAGCAAACCAAAACCAAGGTTTTTGCAAGCCCAACCCTTCCCATTCACCTCCAATGGTGTGTTTGTAGTGAATGGGAACACCCAAGTTGCTTAAAAACACCTTGGGGAGGGGGCTAGGTGGGGGGCCCACAGGCACCTCCAAACACCCACCCCCCTATATATCTGAGGAACTTTTGGCATTTTCCTTCGCAAGTTCCTGGGGAGTCAAATATTCCTCCCAAAAAACATCCCCTGAAAAATATAGGTTGTCCTGCTGCTTCCCACGAGTGGGGGCAACGCCCACGAGCTGCCCACGAGCATCCAGAGGCTGCCCACGAGCATCCAGCAACTGCCCACGAGTGAGGGCAACGTCCACGAGCTGCCCATGAGCGTCCCAAAGCTGCCCACGAGCTAGGATGCCCACCAACCACGTGGTTGTGCTGCCCAACCAAGCCAAAACCATGCGTTTTGCTGCCCACCAACTCTCATTCCCGTTATCCCACACTTCCAATGGTGTTGGGAAGTGAGATGGCAGCCCACCAAGCCAAAACCATGGGTTTTGGAAGCCCACCAACACCCATTCCTCTTCCCACACACTTCCAATGGTGTTTGGAAGTGAGATGGCAGCCAACCAAGCATCTTGGACCACTAGGGTGGCCACAACCACAACTTCAAGGAGCCAAGCAAGCCAAAACCAATGATTTTGCAAGCCCACAAACTCCTATTCCCCTTCCCACACACTTCCAATGGTGTTTAGAAGTGAGATGGCAGCCAACCAAGCCAAAACCAAGGGTTTTGCAAGCCCACCAACACCCATTCCCCTTCCCACACTCTTCCAATGGTGTTTGGAAGTGAGATGACAGTCAACCAAGCAGCATAGACCACAAGTGTGGCCCCAACCACGAGGTTCAAGGGGTCAAGCAAGCAAAACCAAGGTTTTTGCAAGCCCAACCCTTCCATTCACCTCCAAAGGTTTGTTTGTAGTGAATAGGAACACCCAAGTTGCTTAAAAACACCTTGGGAAGGGGGCTAGGTGGGGGCCCACATGCACCTCCAAACACCCCCCCCCCTATATATCTGAGGAACTTTTGGCATTTTCCCCCGCAAGTTCCTGGGGAGTCAAATATTCCTCCCTAAAAACCTCCCTTGAAAAACATAGGTTGTCCTGCTGCTTCCCACGAGTTGGGGCAACGCCCACGAGCTGCCCATGAGCATCCAGAGGCTGCCCACGAGCATCCAGCAGCTGCCTACGAGTGGGGGCAACGTACACGAGCTGCCCATGATCATCCAGCAGCAGCCCGCGAGCATCCAGAAGCTGCCCACGAGCTAGGATGCCCACCAACCACGTGGTTGAGGTGCCCAACCAAGCCAAAACCATGCGTTTTTCTTCTCACCAACTCTCATTCCCGTTCCCCCACACTTCCAATGGTGTTGGGAAGTGAGATGGCAGCCAACCAAGCCAAACCCATGTGTTTTGGAAGCCCACCAACACTCATTCCTCTTCCCACACACTTCCAATGGTGTTTGGAAGTGAGATGGCAGCCAACCAAGCATCTTGGAACACTAGGGTGGATACAACCACAAGTTGAAGGAGCCAAGCAAGCCAAAATCAATGATTTTGCAAGCCTACCATGCAATGCCATTCACACTCACACTCGTTTGGGTAGGCCACGGGGAGGCTATGGGAAGGCTACGGCCAAGGGCAACATCCTTAAGCAACTTGGGCACTGCCCACGAGCAATCCACATTCACTCCCACACTCGTTTGGGTAGGCCACGGGGAGGCTACGGGCAAGCTACGGGAAGGCTATGGACAAGCAACGGGGAGGCAACGGGCAGGCAACAGGGAGGCTACGGTCAGGCAACGGGGAGGCTACGGGCAGGCTACGGCCACGGGGGACATCCTTAGGCAACTGGGGCCTCGCCCACGAGCAATGCCCATTCACTCCCACACTCGTTTGGGTCGGCCACGGGGAGGCTATGGACAGGCAACGGGGAGGCAACGGGCAGGCTACGGAGAGGCAACGGGGAGGCTACGGGCAGGTTACGGCCACGGGCAACCGAGCTACATCCTTAGGCAACTTGGGCTTCACCCACGAGCGATGCCCAGTGACTCCCACAATTGTTGGGGTAGGCAACGCACAGGCTACGGGGAGGCTACGGCACGGGCGACGGAGCGACATCATTAGGCAACTTGGGCCTCGCCCACCAGCAATGCCCATTCACTCCCACACTTGTTTGGGTAGGCCACGGGGAGGCTACGGGCAAGCTACGGTGAGGCTATGGACAAGCAACGGGGAGGCAACGGCAGGCTACGACCACGAGCGACCGAGCGACATACTTAGGCAACTTTGGCCTCGCCCAAGACCAATGCACAATCACTCCAACACTCGTTTGGGATGGCCACTGGGAGGCTACGGCCACGGGCGACCGAGCGACATACTTTGGCAACTTGGGCCATGCCCACGAGCAACGCCCATTCACTCCCACACTGTTTGGGTAGGCCACGGGGAGGCTACGGGCAAGCTACGTGGAGGCTATGCACAAACAACAGGGAGGCAACGGGCAGGCTACGGCCACGGGGACCGAGCGACATACTTAGGCAACTTTGGCCTCGCCCAAGACCAATGCACAATCACTCCAACACTCTTTTGGGTTGGCCACGGGGAGGCTACGGCCACGGGCAACCGAGCGACATACTTAGGAAACTTGGGCCATGCCCACGAGCAATGCCCATTCATTCCCACACTCGTATGGGTAGGCCACGGGGAGGCTACGGGCAAGCTATGTGGAGGCTATGGATAGGCAACAGCTAGGCTACGGCCACGGGCGACCGAACGACATACTTAGGCAACTTTGGCCCCGCCCAAGACAAATGCACAATCACTCCAACACTCTTTTGGGTTGGCCACGGGGAGGCTACGGACACGGGCGACGAAGCGACATACTTAGGCAACTTGGGCCTAGCCCACGAGCAATGCCCATTCACTCCCACACTCGTTTGGGAAGGCCACGGGGAGGCTACGGGCAAGTCACGGGGAAGCTATGGATAGGCAACGGGGAGGCTACGGCCACGGGTAACCGAGCTACATCCTTAGGCAATTTGGGCCTCGCCCACGAGTAATGCCCATTCACTCCCACACTCGTTGGGGTTGGCCACGGGGAGGCTATGGACAGGCAACGGGGAGGCAACGGGCAGGCTACGGCCACGAGCGACCGAGTGACATACTTAGGCAACTTTGGCCTCACCCAAGACCAATGCACAATCACTCCAACACTCGTTTGGGATGGCGACTGGGAGGCTACGATCACGGGCGACCGAGCGACATACTTTGGCAACTTGGGCCTCGCCCACGAGCAATGCCCATTCACTCCCACACTCGTTTGGGTAGGCCACGGGGAGGCTACGGGCAAGCTACGGGGAGGCTATGGACAGGCAACGGGGAGGCTACGACCACGGGCGACCGAGCGACATACTTAGGCAACTTGGGCCTCGCCCACGAGTAATGCCCATTCACTCCCACACTCGTTTGGGTAGGCCACGGGGAGGCTACGGCCAAGGGCGACATCCTTAGGCAACTTGGGCACTTCCCACGAGCAATGCACATTCACTCCCACACTCGTTTGGGTAGGCCACGGGGAGTCTAAGGGCAAGCTACGGGGAGGCTATGGACAAGCAACGGTGAGGCAACGGGCAGTCTACGGGGAGGCAACGGGCAGGCTACGGGTAGGCTGTGGACAGGCAACAGGCATGCTACGGACAGGCAACGGGGAGGCTACGGGCACGGGCAACATCCTTAGGCAACTTGGGCCTCGCCCACGAGCAATGCCCATTCACTCCCACATTCGTTTGGGAAGGCCACGGGGAGGCTACGGGCAAGCCACAGGGAAGCTATGGATAGGCAACGGGGAGGCTACGGCCACGGGCAACCGAGCTACATCCTTAGGCAACTTAGCCTCGCCCACGAGCAATGCCCATTCACTCCCACACTCGTTGGGGTTGGCCACTGGGAGGCTATGGACAGGCAACGGGGAGGCAACGGGCAGGCTACGGCCACGAGCGACCGAGTGACATACTTAGGCAACTTTGGCCTCGCCCAAGACCAATGCACAATCACTCCAACCCTCGTTTGGGATGGCGACTGGGAGGCTACGGCCACGGGCGACCGAGCGACATACTTAGGCAACTTGGGACTCGCCCACGAGCAATGCCCATTCACTCCCACACTCGTTTGGGTAGGCCACGGGGAGGCTACGGGCAAGCTACGGGGAGGCTATGGACAGGCAACGGGGAGGCTACGACCACGGGCGACTGAGCGACATACTTAGGCAACTTGGGCCTCGCCCACGAGTAATGCCCATTCACTCGCACACTCGTTTGGGTAGGCCATGGGGAGGTGATTGATCTCGTTTTATATTTAACCGCAAGTGCACGGCCGCGTTGAAGCGGTGGCAAATACGGGTCGTCCACTGGGAGGTGTGTCGACACTTGGTTTGTTCGAAGGCGAGAGGTAAAGAAAGGGAAGAAATGGAGATAAGCAATAAACTAAGCCCCAAAGGGGGTAGAGAAATAATGTGACATAAAGAAGTGTGTGTGTGTTCATTAAGCTCCTCACAACATGTAGTGCATGAAATCATAAAACTACATCCAACTTTGCCTCTACATGAATTAAGATAAGACTACATCATTAAAACATACAAGACAATAATTGGAATGAAGCTACATGAACTCAAGTATAAAGACTATACCCTACTATGCCTCTACATGAATTAAGATTTCACTACATCATTAAAACATACAAGACATTAGCTAAGGTAAAGGCAACAAGAGCACATACACTACAAATTGTGTTTCCAATATTAACTTCATCCATATCCTAACCTTATCATTCCCCATAAAATAGGTCCACTAATCAAAGCATAAGCTAAGCTTCATTCAAGAGTATTAGCATATCAAAGATAAGAGTGAAAACCCATTAGATGGTTATGGAAATCATATAAAGCTCAAGGGATAAAGATAACACACACTTAATACACTACATGATTATATCACATATTTCTCCACCCCCCAAATGGGGATGGAACTACTCACTACTCATTACACTACTGATTAGACTAAGCAAAGAAAGCATAATACTGAAATGAAAGTTAACTAAGAAGGCAAGAAGCATTAATGAAACATAAAAGGAAAGGAAAGACTAAACAAACATGCACAAATTAAAAGACAAGATTTAAAGAAACTAGAAGAATTATTTTATTAACAAATGACTCACATTGAAGGTAGCATTCTTCTCCACCTTGAGTTTTTGCTTCAAGGCTCACTCCTTAGTAGAGAGAATGCCACCAAGCAATGGGTGATTACAATGGAAGGTGAAGAGTTCTATTTATAGCCATGGAAAAAGCTAATCCGGGACAATCCCCCGATGTGGGACTAAACCAATACCAAAAATACACTAAGAATACACTAATACACGTGCTACAGAAAACTAGATGGATTCTGGGCTAAATGGACCGCCAATTAGCGGTTCCAGACCGCCAATTGGCGGTCTATAAGGTTTAGATCCGTCTGGTTTTCTTTGTGGGCTTTTCTTGAAGTGTTTCTTGGTCTTAGATGCATCTGGTTGGTTTAGTGGAGCTCCGACCCGAATCGAATTGACAAAATACTCCTCATGATGGTGTGGAGTTTCCTGTTTTGCTCTTAGGTCCTTCTGTCTTACGATCAGGTCCTTCCCCCTTGCATCTTGGTCCCCAGGTCTCACAATTAGGTCCTTTCTCCCAGCTTTTGGGTCCTTTTATGCTTCATCTCTTCAAACCTATTTATTCCTGAAAACTAAACATAAAACTCGTCACGTAGCATTGCTTAGGTGTAAGATAATGGATATAAGGTACAAATATAAGCATGAAATGATGTCAATCAAATACCCCCACACCTAAGTTTTTGCTAGTCTCGAGCAAAACAAAGAAAGGGAAAAACAAACGAGAAACAAGAAATCCTAACTCACTTTCGTAGGAATCACGGTTGCACTTAGCACGTGCAACAAGCCGTTAAACCTCTTTGTTGCCAAGGAGGAGGAGTGTTGTCTCCTGAGGGTTTTCAGCGGATATACCCACAAAATCCGAACAAGATGCATTATTCAATCTAGACCTCGACTCGTTGGAAATATTTTGTCGATCAATGGACGCGGTAATGCTACGGGCCGACTCTATATAGGTGATCAGTCCACACCTCTACCCTAATGAACCATTCGTGCAAGTTAAATAAGGAATTATGTGAAAGACATGGACAACCTTAACTTCTGAATGTGAAACAAAGTGTAAAGTCCATTTTGGTTCTTATTTGACTCTTCTTTTCTTTTTCTGTTCTTTCTCTTCTTTTTTTTCTTTTTTTCTTTTTCTTTGGAGCATTTATTGGTTGGTGTTTGATTCTCCCAGGGTCAGGTTTCGTGCATCATTGCCTATGAGGACTTACACTATCACGTACACCTTCCCCCACATCTCCACATAGGGCGATCCCTACCACCCGTGTAACGGGAGTTCGGTCGGTGCATCCCAAGTCAGATGACTCGAAAGCACCAGGCACAAAGTCCCCTCAGACCTACTTTCCCGAGTGATAGGAGCCGTGCGAGAAGAGAGAACACCACTTATTTATTCATTTATCTACATGGGAACCAAAACCCCTACACTTAAGTTTCACAAAAAGATATTAAGGGCCCTTGACTACAACAAACTTCCTAAAGTTAACAGACACGAATTATTGACTCACTAGGTTCAGGGTGGACTTCATTAAATGTTTGAGCACTGAAACCCTATGATTACTCAACCCCAAGGGAAAACTGGGGTGCATCCTAACGACTCGATAAATCCTAAAGCCACGTACTAGATATCATAATGCATCATGTTCAAGACAATTTTGGGAGCTTTCTTTTTACTTTGCCTCTCAACGGTTTTGCACATGCTAAACACACGCAAAACCCACAAAAACATTTTCTTTCGAAAACACATGAAGATTTTGAAAGAAATGTGAAAATTTTGAAGCACTAGGCAAGCAAAAGAAGACAAGTCACCCAAGGATCATGGCAAGCAGATATATCGATATTAAATGCAGCACACTATCATGACCCTAATAATGCAAACAAAAGAAAACAAAATCAAAGGAAAAAGACTCGACTATGTACACACGTAAAACACCCCCCCACACCTACTTCATGCATTGTCCTCAATGAATGCAAGCAAGATACTACATGGATTGATGCATAAAAAGGAGAGATCTCACCAACATGAAGTACAAAGGGAAGTGCAAGGTCATGTTGATGGACATAACCCGAATTCCCTCAAAACCTGTGAGATGCTAAAGAAGGGATACAAATACGTGAAAGAAACGGAGCCCAAATACACATGGGTTGGGGCTCACAACAATCAATGCTCACTGAAGGAGTCTTTTATTGAACTTTTTTTTTCTCTTTTTTTTTTATATAACTATGTGCAAACATAAGTTCCCATCTTCATTTGTCAAAAGACATCAAATGGGAACCTCAAGAGTGGGTCAATGCACTTGGAAAGGGAACATGACACCACGCGGGGCCAGAATACTCATGCGTGGGCCCCCTTCACAAAGAGCACCAGATGAAATGAGAGGTTCGTGAATTGGACGCAAAGGCGTCTCATTCAAAGGATCAAACTGAAAGAGCTTGAACCTCTCAAGAGTTTGGGAAATGAGGGGCAACGGAAGAAGAGTTTCTCCCGTTGCGCTGCTGAAGTTATGATCATCAATCCAAACTCTCCAACCAACAGGCTGGTGGGTCGGAACGAGGTCAAGTACCTCGTTATGCATATCCAACTCACCAGGAGAACAGGAAGTGGGTCTCATACCCAAAGTATCCTCCAAGGAACTCCTAATACCCTCATGAGCAATGTAGTTGTTTGATGTTCCATCATTTCCAAGATGATCAGGAACAATAGTGAGAGGCAAACTCTCATCAGGTTGTTTAAAGTTGAGGGTACTAGGGAGCTCTTGCTCCACCAGAGGTGAGTCCTTAGGAGGTACAACAATAAGATCATGTGGCTCAAGGGCCACGGGACAAAAAGGTAAGGCACAATCCTGTGCCGACTCATAATAGAACTGGTCCAAGTTATTCTCAATTTGAATCGAATCCTCCACTAAGTGATCGTGAATTGAAACCCCAAGTCCCTCAGACTGACTAGGAGTTTGACTTTGAAAGGTTGTGCTTTGAATTTGTGGATGTGGTGGTGGTTTGATATCAAAAGAAGAATCCTCATGTTGACAAGAAAGGTTACTTTCCTCACATTCACGTAATTTCTGCGACATTTGACTCACTTGCAGTGTCATATTTTGTATGGACTGTTGAGTGGTTTCCATGAACGTAAGGAAAGTTTGTTTCAAGGAATCAGGTATGCGGTCAACGATGAGGTCCAAGTCAGAGCTTGGGAAATTTTGTGGTTGGGTATTGATGGGCTGAGAATGAGTCCAATGATTTGGAGTGGGGTGCTGGTAGAATTCTGGGTATTCGGGAGGAGGATACTGGGGTGAAAATGAAGTATAAGAATTTGGATATGAATTGTCTCCCCATGAATCCATCACTCTCGGATTGTACGCAGATGCGTAATGGTCATAATGAGCATTATGGGAAAATGTATGCTCATACTCAGGCTCTGGGGGAATATAAGGACATTCCCCGATAACATGACCACTCAACCCACAACAGTCGCACGGTACGGCTACTGGAGCCACCGGGGCACTCATGTCGTCTGCCATACGCATGAAAGAGGCCAAAGTTTGTTGTAATGTCTCAGTTTGTTGACCAGCATATGATCCGGCATAACTAGATTGTGGTCTAGCAGTCGGTGCCTCTCTCATGTTACCCCAATATGAAGACTGCTCAGTCACAAAATTGCGATCATCCCAACCATACGGGGTGTTAGTCTGAGCCACCCCAGGTTGCATGGGTCCGGAGTACCAGGGAGAATCGTCCTGGTCCCAACAATGATATGGATGGTCGCCCATGTAACCATCCATCTCAAGAAAAACTCTCGAGTCGATCACTCTCACCACCACGAGGCTAAGCTCGCAAAAAGTGCTCGACTCGACCCTAAAACGCTAACAGAGAGTGTAAACGGGAGGAGACTATAACGTAGAAGAAGGTGAGAAGAAGATGACTCAGAGGAGAAGGGAAGAATCCCTAAAGCTAGCGTGGGTAACGGGATCAGGAAGAAGCCTAACTAGCAAGCACGGCTCAAACAATGTAAGGCAATGGGTCCTTAAGCTAGACGACGCCTAACTTCGAGGTCACTAGCCTTGACACGCCTCACCTCCCTACAACGAGGACCACAATGCCCAGCAAGTGATACCAGATCCGGAGATCCAGTACCTCCTACTATCGACAAGGTAGGCAACGCCGATCAGGTCATGACGGTCTCGACTAGATTACTCTCCTAGTGCGTCCGAATTCCTTAGGGCCAATGTCTACTTGCTTTTAGTTAAGGTTTTATTAAGAGCGGTTTTTGGGGCCAAGGAAAGGGTGATGAAATCCCCCACCTTATCTTTTATGGGACAGCCCCTCCTTAGTAGCGATTTGATCCTAGATCTAGCAATCAATCGCTCCAATCAAACGCTCTCTCACTCTTGTCCTGATGCAAATCCTACTAACTAATGCATGGGCATACGAGATGCGTGAATGAGTGTAGGAAATGCGTACCTTACGCCAGCACTCAACAACTGAAATTAAAGCTAAAAGAAAAGACAACTATATGCTCAAGTCAATACATGATGCGTGACCTAAACAAATAAGAACGTCTAGTCTTTTGCTTTGGATTTTAGGGCCAAGTTGATTAATGGGGGAGTGATTAATGATCTGGGAGCAAATAAGAAGTCACAGGATGCAAAATTGGGCTCCCAGATAACACAAATTACAACACAAATGACCACAAAAAAATTGGAATACAGAATCCCTTACCAGGCCGCCAATTGGCGGTTCCAAACCGCTGATTGGCGGTCTTTTGTTGGATTTGCTTCCTCAAACGTCTCCAGTGGCCTCCCCGTGATCTGATGGTTTCCTGAAACTAAGACAAACTGGAAACAAAAAATTAAAAACCCCTCGAATCGTCCAAACCAAGGTCTGGACAGAGCACCTCCCCGGCAACGGCGCCAAAAACTTGATTGATCTCGTTTTATATTTAACCGCAAGTGCACGGCCGCGTTGAAGCGGTGGCAAATACGGGTCGTCCACTGGGAGGTGTGTCGACACTTGGTTTGTTCGAAGGCGAGAGGTAAAGAAAGGGAAGAAATGGAGATAAGCAATAAACTAAGCCCCAAAGGGGGTAGAGAAATAATGTGACATAAAGAAGTGTGTGTGTGTTCATTAAGCTCCTCACAACATGTAGTGCATGAAATCATAAAACTACATCCAACTTTGCCTCTACATGAATTAAGATAAGACTACATCATTAAAACATACAAGACAATAATTGGAATGAAGCTACATGAACTCAAGTATAAAGACTATACCCTACTATGCCTCTACATGAATTAAGATTTCACTACATCATTAAAACATACAAGACATTAGCTAAGGTAAAGGCAACAAGAGCACATACACTACAAATTGTGTTTCCAATATTAACTTCATCCATATCCTAACCTTATCATTCCCCATAAAATAGGTCCACTAATCAAAGCATAAGCTAAGCTTCATTCAAGAGTATTAGCATATCAAAGATAAGAGTGAAAACCCATTAGATGGTTATGGAAATCATATAAAGCTCAAGGGATAAAGATAACACACACTTAATACACTACATGATTATATCACATATTTCTCCACCCCCCAAATGGGGATGGAACTACTCACTACTCATTATACTACTGATTAGACTAAACAAAAGAAAGCATAATACTGAAATGAAAGTTAACTAAGAAGGCAAGAAGCATTAATGAAACATAAAAGGAAAGGAAAGACTAAACAAACATGCACAAATTAAAAGACAAGATTTAAAGAAACTAGAAGAATTATTTTATTAACAAATGACTCACATTGAAGGTAGCATTCTTCTCCACCTTGAGTTTTTGCTTCAAGGCTCACTCCTTAGTAGAGAGAATGCCACCAAGCAATGGGTGATTACAATGGAAGGTGAAGAGTTCTATTTATAGCCATGGAAAAAGCTAATCCGGGACAATCCCCCGATGTGGGACTAAACCAATACCAAAAATACACTAAGAATACACTAATACACGTGCTACAGAAAACTAGATGGATTCTGGGCTAAATGGACCGCCAATTAGCGGTTCCAGACCGCCAATTGGCGGTCTATATGGTTTAGATCCGTCTGGTTTTCTTTGTGGGCTTTTCTTGAAGTGTTTCTTGGTCTTAGATGCATCTGGTTGGTTTAGTGGAGCTCCGACCCGAATCGAATTGACAAAATACTCCTCATGATGGTGTGGAGTTTCCTGTTTTGCTCTTAGGTCCTTCTGTCTTACGATCAGGTCCTTCCCCCTTGCATCTTGGTCCCCAGGTCTCACAATTAGGTCCTTTTTCCCAGCTTTTGGGTCCTTTTATGCTTCATCTCTTCAAACCTATTTATTCCTGAAAACTAAACATAAAACTCGTCACGTAGCATTGCTTAGGTGTAAGATAATGGATATAAGGTACAAATATAAGCATGAAATGATGTCAATCAGGAGGCTACGGCCGAGGGCGACATCCTTAGGCAACTTGGGCACTTCCCACGAGCAACGCACATTCACTCCCACACTCGTTTGGGTAGGCCACGGGGAGTCTACGGGCAAGCTAAGGGGAGGCTATGGACAAGCAACGGTGAGGCAACGAGCATGCTACAGGGAGGCAACGGGCAGGCTACGGGTAAGCTGTGGACAGGCAACAAGCATGCTACGGACAGGCAACGGGGAGGCTACGGGCACGGGCAATATCCTTAGGCAACTTGGGCCTCGCCCACGAGCAATGCCCATTCACTCCCACACTCTTTTGGGAAGGCCACGGGGAGGCTACAGGCAAGCCACAGGGAAGCTATGGATAGGCAACGGGGATGCTACGGCCACGGGCAACCGAGCTACATCCTTAGGCAACTTGGGCCTCGCCCACGAGCAATGCCCATTCACTCCCACACTCGTTGGGGTTGGCCATGAGGAGGCTACGGGCAAGCTACGGGGAGGCTATGGACAGGCATCGGGGAGGCTACGACCACGGGAGACCAAGCGACATACTTAGGCAAATTGGGCCTCGCCCACGAGTAATGCCCATTCACTCCCACACTCGTTTGGATAGGCCACGGGGAGGCTACGGCCAAGGGCGACATCCTTAGGCAACTTGGGCACTTCCCACGAGCAATGCCCATTCACTCCCACACTCGTTTGGGTAGGCCACGGGGAGGCTACGGGCAAGCTATGGGCTGGCTACGGCCACGGGCGACCGAGCGACATACTTAGGCAACTTTGGCCTCGCCCACGAGCAATGCCCAGTCACTCCCACACTCGTTTGGGTAGGCCACGGGGAGTCTATGGACAGGCAACAGGCAGGCTACGACCACGGGAGACCGAGCGATATCCTTAGGCAACTTGGGCCTCACCCACGAGCAATGCCCATTCACTCCCACCCTCGCTTTGGTAGGCCACGGGCGACATCCTTAGGCAAGTTGGTCGTGGATCCCACTCACTCATCGCCCACGCCTGTTCGTCCGTCGGCCAAGGCCCAAGGCCAAAGCCAAGCCAAGCCAAGCACGCGCGTTATATTTTTTAGGAGCGCACAAAAGGTGGCGTCCAAGATTTTAGAAATTGCTTCGACAGGCAAGCTTCGATAGCGTAGGCTACGTGAAACCATCAAATTTTGTCACAACACACCGGTTTTGGGCACCGCGTTACCACTTGTTATGCCAACACGTCAAAATTTGCAACATCCCCACCCGTTTCGGGCATCCTTTTCCACAGGCAACCTTTTGGTAGCGCAGGTGTTTATGTATATATTTATCTATATATTCTGTCTTTTATTTAAAAAATAAAAAATAAAAAATTAATGTTTCATGACATAGCTTAAGATTGAACTGCTAAAACCCGTGTACAAATTGCATTGAGTTTTTGTTCCTTATTATATAGTTCTGCTTGTAGAAATTGTGACATAAATCTAAGTTCCAAAGAAATAACCCATTGCCCTTTAAGACATGTATGCACTTAAATTGAATGAATCAAATCTTTGAAGTGGTTGATAAAAAGCAGAGGTTGAGGAAAATATACCGGGAAGTGTGGTCTTCTAATAGCAATTAAGCCTTGAGGAAAATAAAAATAAAAATAAAGGAATAAAGTGAAGAAAACACATTTTGCAAAATGATTACAAAAGCTCAAGCCTTTGAGTCACTGGTCCGTAGGGGTATCTTGAAACCCGGTAACTTGAGTCTACCAGCTTGGGATTATCGACCAAACTCGCTACACGAATGCAAAAGGGTAAAAGTGTCAAAAAGCAAATGTGTTGAATCACGGAAGAAAAGAAAAGAAAAAAATAATAATAATACTGAAGGCCCAAAGCTAAAAGAATGATCCATGCCATGGTTGATCCGAATGATACTTCACCACCAAAGGAGGCGTGCAAAATAATTCAAGTGATAAACATGTGTAGAAGGGTTAGTGGTGTGAATGTTGGAGGAACAAAGACCAAGTCATATTTTTAATGAGTTAGATTTATATAATGAGCATGCAAGAATTCTCAGTGAGATGTATAAGGTTGAGGTAGGGATATTGAGAACTATTAATGAAATGTTGATTCAGGATTTTGTGGGTATATCCGCTGAAAACCCTCAGGAGACAACACTCCTCCCCCTTGGCAACAAGGAGGTTTAACGGCTTGTTGCACATGCTAAGTGCAACCGTGATTCCTACGAAAGTGAGTTAGGATTTCCCTGTTTTTATTTTTCTTATATTCTGTTTTGCTAGGGACTAGCAAAATCTAGGTGTGGGGGTATTTGATGCATTGCATACATTGCATCATATGTCTTTCATTTAGATTACTTTTATATCAATAAATGCTACTAAGGTATGTGTTTAGTCTTATTTACAGAATACAAGGACCTGAATGCAAATTACCCACATCCCGAGCATAAACACGTACAAAAGACTCGTTTCTATCATAAACACCAAGTTCAAGTTTATCGGGTTTCAAATGGAAATGTATCCAAGCATAAAAAGCATTCAAGACCTAATTACGAAAAGAACAAGGACTTAAGCACAAAAGTAGCCGGGGACTTAATTGCAAAAAGTCAAGGGCCTAATTGCAAATCACGAGTAGCTTTTATTATTATGGAGAAAATATAAAGAAAAATCAATGTGGATCTCCAAATATATGAAGAAATTAATTCGGATCTCCAAAGATATGCAAGAATCAATCCAGACGCGCAAATGACATTGAAATCATACCATAAACCCTCACAGGAAAAATCCGGGTCGATTCAACAGAAATTGATTTGCAAGAATTTAGCAAGAATAATGCAAACAAAACATTATATGATGCATGCACTAAGGTCTTTCTAATTTTGCGAATTTTAGGTCAGAGTTGAAATATTGCCAATTATGGAATTTAAGCTTAACACGTGCAATTCTAATAAAAGGAAATTTTCTGAAACTAGAAATTACGAGGAAAAAGGCAACGAAGGTTACCTACGCAATGCTCAGTCGGGTTCGCCGCCCGCTCTCGAAATTTCAGTAGCTTTACGCGTCCACCCAGAGATGAGTCGCGTCCCAGAAAAAGTTGAAGCCCAGAAGCTCGAAGTGTGC
>OY821770.1:22997500-23010000 GCA_963682175.1 Triglochin maritima
AAGGAGCCGAGCAAGCCAAAACCAATGGTTTTGCAAGCCCACCAACTCCTATTCTCCTTCCTACACACTTCCAATGGTGTTTGGAATTGAGATGGCAGCCAACCAAGCAAGTTGGACCACAAGTGTGGCCACGACCACGAGGTTCAAGGGGTCAAGCAAGCCAAAACCATGGTTTTTGCAAGCCCAACCCTTCCCATTCACCTCGAAAGGTGTGTTTGTAGTGAATGTGAACACACAAGTTGCTTAAAACACCTTGGGGAGGGGGCTAGGTGGGGGGCCCACAGGCACCTACAAACACCCACCCCCCTATATATCTGTGGAACTTTTGGCATTGTCCCCCGCAAGTTCCTGGAGAGTCAAATATTCCTCCCAAAAAACCTCCCCTGAAAAATATAGGTTGTCATGCTGCTTCCCACGAGTGGGGGCAACGCCCACGAGCTGCCCATGAGCATCCAGATGCTGCCCACGAGCATCCAGCAGCAGCCCACGAGTGGGGGCCACGTCCAGGAGCTGCCCATGAGCGTCCCGAAGCTCCCCACGAGTGGGGGCAACGTCCACGAGCTGCCCATGAGCATCCCGGAGCTGCCCACGAGTGGGGGCAACGTCCACGAGGAGCCCATGAGCATCCAGCAGCTGCCCACGAGCATTCAGAAGATGCCCACGAGCTATGATGCCCACCAACCACATGGTTGTGGTGCCCAACCAAGCCAAAGCCATGCGTTTTGCTGCCCACCAACTCTCATTCCCGTTCCCCCACACTTCCAATGGTGTTGGGAAGTGAGATGGCAGCCAACCAAGCCAAAACCATGAGTTTTGGAAGCCCACCAACACCCATTCCCTTTCCCACACACTTCCAATGGTGTTTGGAAGTGAGATGGCAGCCAACCAAGCATCTTGGACCACTAGGGTGGCCACAACCACAACTTGAAGGAGCCAAGCAAGCCAAAACCAATGATTTTGCAAGCCCACCAACTCCTATTCCCCTTCCCACACACTTCCAATGGTGTTTAGAAGTGAGATGGCAGCCAACCAAGCCAAAACCAAGGGTTTTGCAAGCCCACCAACACCCATTCCCCTTCCTACACTCTTCCAATGGTGTTTGGAAGTGAGATGGCTGCCAACAAAGCAAGTTGGACCACAAGTGTGGCCACAACCACGAGGTTCAAGGGGTCAAGCAAGCCAAAACCAAGTTTTTGCAAGCCCAACCCTTCCCATTCATCTCCAAAGGTGTGTTTGTAGTGAATGGGAACACCCAAGTTGCTTAAAAACACCTTGGGGAGGGGGCTAGGTGGGGGGCCCACAGGCACCTCCAAACACCCACCCCCCCTATATATCTGAGGAGTCAAATATTCCTTCCAAAAAACCTCCCCTGAAAAATATAGGTTGTCCTGCTGCTTCCCACGAGTGGGGGCAATGCCCACGAGCTGCCCATGAGCATCCAGAGGCTGCCCACGAGCATCCAGCAGCTGCCCACGAGTTGGGGCAACGTCCACGAGCTGCCCATGAGCGTCCCGAAGCTGCCCACGAGGTAGGATGCCCACCAACCACGTGGTTGTGCTGCCCAACCAAGCCAAAACCATGCGTTTTGCTGCCCACCAACTCTCATTCCCGTTATCCCACACTTCCAATGGTGTTGGGAAGTGAGATGGCAGCCAACCAAGCCAAAACCATGTGTTTGGAAGCCCACCAACACCCATTCCCCTTCCCACACACTTCCAATGGTGTTTGGAAATGAGATGACAGCCAACCAAGCATCTTGGACCACTAGTGTGGCCACAACCACAACTTCAAGGAGCCAAGCAAGCCAAAACCTATGATTTTGCAAGCCCACCAACTCCTATTCCGCTTCCCACACACTTCCAATGGTGTTTAGAAGTGAGATGGCAGCCAACCAAGCCAAAACCAAGGGTTTTGCAAGCCCACCAACACCCATTCCCCTTCCCACACTCTTCCAATGGTGTTTGGAAGTGAGATGGCTGCCAACCAAGCAGCATAGACCACAAGTGTGGCCCCAACCACGAGGTTCAAGGGGTCAAGCAAGCAAAACCAAGGTTTTTGCAAGCCCAACCCTTCTCATTCACCTCCAAAGGTGTGTTTGTAGTGAATGGGAACACCCAAGTTGCTTAAAAACACCTTGGGAAGGGGGCTAGGTGGGGGGCCCACAGGCACCTCCAAACACCCACCCCCCCTATATATCTGAGGAATTTTTGGCATTTTCCCCCGCAAGTTCCTGGGGAGTCAAATATTCCTCCCTAACAACCTCCCTTGAAAAACATAGGTTGTCCTGCTGCTTCCCACGAGTGGGGGAAACGCCCACGAGCTGCCCATGAGCATCCATAGGCTGCCCACGAGCATCCAGCAGCTGCCCACGAGTGGTGGCAACGTACACGAGCTGCCCATGATCATCGAGCAGCAGCCCACGAGCATCCAGAAGCTGCCCACGAGCTAGGATGCCCACCAACCACGTGGTTGAGGTGCCAAACCAAGCCAAAAACCATGCGTTTTGCTGCTCACCAACTCTCATTGCCGTTCCCCCACACTTCCAATGGTGTTGGGAAGTGAGATGGCAGCCAACCAAGCCAAACCCAGGGGTTTTGGAAGCCCACCAACACCCATTCCTCTTCCCACAAACATCCAATGGTGTTTGGAAGTGAGATGGCAGCCAACCAAGCATCTGGGAACACTAGGGTGGCTACAACCACAAGTTGAAGGAGCCAAGCAAGGCAAAATCAATGATTTTGCAAGCCTACCATGGAATGCCCATTCACACTCACACTCGTTTGGGTAGGCCACGGGGAGGCTATGGGAAGGCTACGGCCAAGGGCAACATCCTTAGGCAAGTTGGGCACTGCCCACGAGCAATGCACATTCACTCCCACACTCGTTTGGGTAGGCCGCGGGGAGGCTACAGGCAAGCTACGGGGAGGCTATGGAAAAGCAACGGGGAGGCAACGGGGAGGCTACGGTCAGGCAACGGGGAGGCTACGGGCAGGCTACGGCCACGGGGGACATCCTTAGGCAACTTGGGCCTCACCCACGAGCAATGCCCATTCACTCCCACACTCGTTTGGGTAGGCCACGGGGAGGCTATGGACAGGCAACGGGGAGGCAACGGGCAGGCTACGGAGAGGCAACGGGGAGGCTACGGGCAGGCTACGGCCACGGGCAACTGAGCTACATCCTTAGGCAACTTGGGCTTCACCCACGAGCGATGCCCAGTCACTCGCACAATCGTTTGGGTAGGCAACGCGCAGGCTACGGGGAGGCTACGACACGGGCGACCGAGCGACATCATTAGGCAACTTGGACCTCGCCCACGAGCAATGCCCATTCACCCCCACACTTGTTTGGGTAGGCCACGGGGAGGCTACGGGCAAGCTACGGTGAGGCTATGGACAGGCAACGGGGAGGCAACGGCAGGCTACGGCCACGAGCGACCGAGTGACATACTTAGGCAAGTTTGGCCTCGCCCAAGACCAATGCACAATCACTCCAACACTCGTTTGGGATGGCCACTGGGAGGCTACGGCCACGGGCGACCAAGCGACATACTTAGGCAACTTGGGCCATGCCCACGAGCAATGCCCATTCACTCCCACACTCGTTTGGGTAGGCCACGGGGAGGCTACGGGCAAGCTACGTGGAGGCTATGCGCAGGCAACGGGGAGGCAACGGGGAGGCTACGGCCACGGGCGACCGAGCGACATACTTAGGCAACTTTGGCCTTGCCCAAGACCAATGCACAATCACTCCAACACTCGTTTGGGTTGGCCACGGGGAGGCTACGGCCACGGGCAACCGAGCGACATACTTAGGCAACTTGGGCCAGACCCACGAGCAATGCCCATTCATTCCCACCCTCGTTTGGGTAGGCCACGGGGAGGCTACGGGCAAGCTACGTGGAGGCTATGGACAGGCAACAGCCAGGCTACGGCCACGGGCGACCGAACGACATACTTAGGCAACTTTGGCCTCGCCCAAGACAAATGCACAATCACTCCAACACTCTTTTGGGTTGGCCACGGGGAGGCTACGGACACGGGCGACGGAGCGACATACTTAGGCAACTTGGGCCTAGCCCACGAGCAATGCCCATTCACTCCCACACTCGTTTGGGAAGGCCACGGGGAGGCTACGGGCAAGCCACAAGGAAGCTATGGATAGGCAACGGGGAGGCTATGGCCACGGGCAACCGAGCTACATCCTTAGGCAACTTGGGCCTCGCCCACGAGCAATGCCCATTCACTCCCACACTCGTTGGGGTTGGCCACGGGGAGGCTATGGACAGGCAACGGGGAGGCAACGTGCAGGCTACGGCCACGAGCGACCGAGTGACATACTTAGGCAACTTTGGCCTCGCCCAAGACCAATGCACAATCACTCCAACACTCGTTTGGGATGGCGACTGGGAGGCTACGGCCACGGGCGACCGAGCGACATACTTAGGAAACTTAGGCTTCGCCCACGAGCAATGCCCATTCACTCCCACAGTCATTTGGGTAGGCCACGGGGAGGCTACGCTCAAGCTACGGGGAGGCTATGGACAGGCAACGGGGAGGCTACGACCACGGGCGACCGAGCGACATACTTAGGCAACTTGGGCCGCGCCCACGAGTAATGCCCATTCACTCCCACACTCGTTTGGGTAGGCCACGGGGAGGCTACGGCCAAGGGCGACATCCTTAGGCAACTTGGGCACTTCCCACGAGCAATGCACATTCACTCCCACACTCGTTTGGGTAGGCTACGTGGAGTCTACGGGCAACCTACGGGGAGGCTACGGACAGGCAACGGGGCGGCAACGGGGAGGCTACGACCACGAGCGACCGAGTGACATACTTAGGCAACTTTGGCCTCGCCCAAGACCAATGCACAATCACTCCAACACTCGTTTGGGATGGCGACTGGGTGGCTACGGCCACGGGCGACAGAGCGACATACTTAGGAAACTTAGGCCTCGCCCACGAGCAATGCCCATTCACTCCCACAGTCATTTGGGTAGGCCACGGGGAGGCTACGCTCAAGCTACGGGGAGGCTATGGACAGGCAACGGGGAGGCTACGACCACGGGCGACCGAACGACATACTTAGGCAACTTGGGCCTCGCCCACGAGTAATTCCATTTACTCCCACACTCGTTTGGGTAGGCCACGGGGAGGCTACGGCCAGGGGCGACATCCTTAGGCAACTTGGGCACTTCCAACGAGCAATGCACATTCACTCCCACACTCGTTTGAGTAGGCCACGGGGAGTCTACGGGCAGGCTACGGGGAGGCTATGGACAAGCAACGGTGAGGCAACGGGCAGGCTACAGGGAGGCAACGCGCAGGCTACGGTTAGGCTGTGGACAGGCAACAGGCATGCTACGGACAGGCAACGGGGAGGCTACGGGCACGGGCAAGATCCTTAGGCAACTTGGGCCTCGCCCACGAGCAATGCCCAATCACTCCCGCACTCATTTGGGAAGGCCACGGGGAGGCTACGGGCAAGCCACAGGGAAGCTATGGATAGGCAACGGGGAGGCTACGACCACGGGCAACCGAGCTACATCCTTAGGCAACTTGGGCCTCGCCCACGAGCAATGCCCATTCACTCCCACACTTGTTGGGGTTGGCCACGGGGAGGCTATGGACAGGCAACGGGGAGGCAACGGGCAGGCTACGGCCACGAGCGACCGAGTGACATACTTAGGCAACTTTGGCCTCGCCCAAGACCAATGCACAATCACTCCAACACTCGTTTGGGATGGCGACTTGGAGGCTATGGCCACGGGCGACCGAGTGACATACTTAGGCAACTTGGGCCTCGCCCACGAGCAATGCCCATTCACTCCCACACTCGTTTGGGTAGGCCACGGGGAGGCTACGGGCAAGCTACGGGGAGGCTATGGACAGGCAACGGGGAGGCTACGACCACGGGCTACGACCAAGCGACATACTTAGGCAACTTGGGCCTCGCCCACGAGTAATGCCCATTCACTCCCACACTCGTTTGGGTAGGCCACGGGGAGGCTACGGCCAAGGGCGACATCCTTAGGCAACTTGGGCACTTCCCAAGAGCAATGCACATTCACTCCCACACTCGTTTGGGTAGGCCACGGGGAGTCTACGGGCAAGCTATGGGGAGGCTATGGACAAGCAACGGTGAGGCAACGGGCAGGCTACGGGGAGACAACGGGCAGGCTACGGGTAGGCTGTGGACAGGCAACATGCATGCTACGGACAGGCAACGGGGAGGCTACGGGCACGGGCAACATCCTTAGGCAACTTGGGCCTCGCCCACGAGCAATGCCCATTCACTCCCACACTCGTTTGGGAAGGGCACGGGGAGGCTACGGGCAAGCCACAAGGAAGCTATGGATAGGCAACGGGGAGGCTATGGCCACGGGCAACCGAGCTACATCCTTAGGCAACTTGGGCCTCGCCCACGAGCAATGCCCATTCACTCCCACACTCGTTGGGGTTGGCCACGGGGAGGCTATGGACAGGCAACGGGCAGGCTACGGCCACGAGCGACCGAGTGACATACTTAGGCAACTTTGGCCTCGCCCAAGACCAATGCACAATCACTCCAACACTCATTTGGGATGGAGACTGGGAGGCTACGGCCACGGGCGACCGAGTGACATACATGGCAACTTGGGCCTCGCCCACGAGCAATGCCCATTCACTCCCACACTCGTTTGGGTAGGCCACGGGGAGGCTACGGGCAAGCTACGGGGAGGCTATGGACAGGCAACGGGGAGGCTACGACCACGGGCGACCGAGCGACATACTTAGGCAACTTGGGCCTCTACCACGAGTAATGCCCATTCACTCCCACACTCGTTTGGGTAGGCCACGGGGAGGCTACGGCCAAGGGCGAAATCCTTAGGCAACTTGGGCACTTCCCACGAGCAATGCACATTCACTCCCACACTCGTTTGGGTAGGCCACGGGGAGTCTACGGGCAAGCTACGGGGAGGCTATGGACAAGAAACAGTGAGGCAACGGGCAGGGTACGGGGAGCTAACGGGCAGGCTACGGGCAAGGGCAATATCCTTAGGCAACTTGGGCCTCGCCCACGAGCAATGCCCATTCACTCCCACACTCGTTTGGGAAGGCCACGGGGAGGCTACGGGCAAGCCACAGGGAAGCAATGGATCGGCAACGGGGAGGCTACGGCCACGGGCAACTGAGCTACATCCTTAGCAACTTGGGCCTCGCCCACGACCAATGCCCATTCACTCCCACACTCGTTGGGGTTGGCCACAGGGAGGCTATGGACATGCAACGGGGAGGCAACGGGCAGGCTACGACCACGATCGACCAAGTGACATACTTAGGCAACTTTGGCCTCGCCCAAGACCAATGCACAATCACTCCAACACTCGTTTGGGATGGCGACTGGGAGGCTACGGCCACGGGCGACCGAGCGACATACTTAGGCAACTTGGGCCTCGCCCACGAGCAATGCCCATTCACTCCCACACTCGTTTGGGTAGGCCACGAGGAGGCTACGGGCAAGCTATGGGGAGGCTATGGACAGGCAACGGGGAGGCTATGACCACGGGCTACGACCGAGTGACATACTTAGGCAACTTGGGCCTCGCCCACGAGTAATGCCCATTCACTCCCACACTCGTTTGGGTAGGCACGGGGAGGCTACGACCAAGGGCGACATCCTTAGGCAACTTGGGAACTTCCCACGAGCAATGCACATTCACTCCCACACTCGTTTGGGTAGGCCACTGGGAGTCTACGGGCAAGCCACGGGGAGGCTATGGACAAGAAATGGTGAGGCAACGGGCAGGCTACGGGTAGGCTGTGGACTGGCAACAGGCATGCTACGGACAGATAACGGGGAGGCTACGGGCACGGGCAACATCCTTAGGCAACTTGGGCCTCGCCGACGAGCAATGCCCATTCACTCCCACACTCGTTTGGGAAGGCCACGGGGAGGCTACGGGCAAGCCACAGGGAAGCTATGGATAGGCAACGGGGAGGCTACGGCCACGGGCAACCGAGCTACATCCTTAGGCAACGTGGGCCTCGCCCATGAGCAATGCCCATTCACTCCCACACTCGTTGGGGTAGGCCACGGGGAGGCTACGTGCAAGCTACGGGGAGGCTATGGACAGGCAACGGGGAGGCTACGACCACGGGCGTCCGAGCGACATACTTAGGCAACTTGGGCCTCGCCCACGAGTAATGCCCATTCACTCCCACACTCGTTTGGGTAGGCCACGGGGAGGCTACGGCCAAGGGCGACATCCTTAGTCAACTGGGGCACTTCCACGGAGCAATGCCCATTCACTCCCACACTCGTTTGGGTAGGCCACGGGGAGTCTACGGGCAAGCTATGGGCTGGCTACGGCCACGGGCGACCGAGCGACATACTTTGGCAACTTTGGCCTCGCCCACGAGCAATGCCCAGTCACTCCCACACTCGTTTGGGTAGGCCACGGGGAGTCTATGGACAGGCAACGGGCAGGCTACGGCCACGGGAGACCGAGCGACATCCTTAGGCAACTTGGGCCTCACCCACGAGCAATGGCCATTCACTCCCACCCTCATTTTGTTAGGCCACGGGGAGGCTACAACCACGGGCGACATCCTTAGGCAAGTTGGTCGTGGATCCCACTCACTTATCGCCCACGCCCGTTCGTCCGTCGGCCAAGGCCCAAGGCCAATGCCAAGCCAAGCCAAGCACGCGCGTGTTGGCTTTTTGGCCTTAATCTTATGTTTTGATGATTTAATCAACCTAATCTTAATTAGAGTAGCACACACTATGCATTGCATATATATTGTATTGTGCAAACCTCTACAGGTGATCAAGACTCAAGAAAGATGGAAATGAAGTCAAGACATGTAATTAAAGCTATATCAAAGACATGTAATATTGATTTCTTTTGAGTCTTAGGAACAAAGTGTAATTGAGCATACTTGAGCTAAAATCAACTTAATCACACACTAGGTTCCATATAGAAGTCACACACGAAATTTCACATTATTTGGACTTCAATAGATCAACCAAACTTAGACCGGAAAACACAAAATCTGAACCCTAACTGTCTGCCCACATTCGGTCGACCGCAACATGCCGTTCGGTCGACCGGATGATCAAGTAATCCAATCTGTGTTTTCCTGCCTGGTTTCGGTCGACCGCACCATATCTTTCGGTCGACCGTTTGAACTTACTGTTCCGACCGTTATTCTTGTCGTATATGCCCAACGGTCGTATTCGTATTAAAACTATATACACCTCCATATACTTAACCAAACGGTCGAACCATGTGCCAAGTTCGGTCGACCGTTTAACCTTGTCAAAATCCCCTGCTATCGGTCAACACAATTTCGTTCGACCGATCCATTTTTCCCTCTACCGAAACGCTTGTTCGGTCGACCGGTAATCTTGTTCGGTCGACCGTTTTCTTAATTGACTTTAGTGTTCAGTCGACCGATTCATATTTCGGTCGACCGTATCCCTATCGAACCCAAGCGTTCGGTCGACCGTTGCACCTTTTCGGTCGACCGTTTCTGGACAGATTTGCAGCCCGATTTTCTGCTTTGTGTTCTTTGCACAATATCCAACCAAATCTTGTCCCAACGGATCTATTCTCTCTAATGCTTATAAATAGAGTTGTAAAACACATTTTAACACAACTCTCCCACTACAAACTTGTCCCAAACTTTAGAGAGAATTCAAAACACTCAAAGCTACAAACCTTCCACACTTAGTGATCATTTCTTCATCCTACTCAAGTGTGCTCAAAGTTTAGAGAGTGTTGTTCCACTCAAGTTCTCAATTGTTGTAAAAGGAAGCAAGGACTTCGGTGAAAGCCCGAAGTGTCCCTCTCGGATTGTGAGAGGAAGATTCAAGCAAGCGAGGGTTGTTCGCGTTGCTTGTGGTGTAAAGGCGTTCTCTCCCGGCCCGGAACGGGGAGTGGTTAGTGAAGACGTAGGCGGAGCTCGCGGAGTCGAGCGGAGCTTACAAGAGAGGACTAGGACCCGGGTGGGGTGCCGAACCTCTATAAAAACCGACGCGTCTTTTGTGGTTTGCATTGTCTTTCTTTCTCTACTTGTTTGTTTATTCCGCTGTGCATTTGTTTGCTTAATCAAGTAGAAAATTAGGGATTAGATTAAAAGTGATTAGTTTGTGGACCCATAACCCACACGATCCAACATTTGGTATCAGAGCCTTGTTAGCTAAATTCTATACTTAATCGTATTTTTAGCATGGCTAGCACATCTAATCACTTAGAGGGTTTATGCACCACAAGGCCTCCTTTGCTTAATGGGTCAAATTATGATTATTGGAAAAATAGAATGAAAATCTTTTTAATATCAAATGACCTTAAGTATTGGAAGTTTATTCAAAATCCATACATACCCCCAAATGAAGATGATTTAGATTCTCTATCTAGGGCTCAAATGAAAGAAATTGAAATGAATTCAAAAATCATGAACATTCTTTATTGTGGCCTTAATGAGGGAGAATACAATAGAATTAGGGGTTGTGAAAGTGCACATGAGATATGGCATAGACTTCAAATGCACCATGAGGGGGATAGTAAAACTAAGGAAACACGCATTAGTCTTCTCATGCATAAATATGAAATATTTTCTATGCAAATCGGTGAGAACATAAGCGACATGAACACTCGCTTCACCGATATTACTAACTCTCTTTTGATTCTTGGAAGAAGGATAAATGAAGGAGAGATGACTCGAAAATTCCTCCGGTCATTGAGCAACGATTGGGAAGACAAGGTCGTGGCAATCGAAGAATCACACGATCTCTCAAAATTAAAGATGGAGGAGCTCATTGGAAACTTGATGGCCTATGAACTTCAAATAAATCATCGGAAGGAGAAGGAAGCCACCAAGAAAACATCCACCTTGGCATTACATGCAAATTTAGATGAACCAAGGAGGAGTGTAGAAGATGAGGACATAGAAGTCCTAGCCAAAGACTTCTTCAAATACCTCAAGAGGGATAAGGGAGAAAAGAATGAAAGAAGAGGTAGAAGAAATGAGAAAAGAGAAAAAGAAAAAGAGAGGGAGGAGAGTGGAAATGAGAGAAGAGAATGGGAGAAGAAAAATGAGAGAAGAGAGAGGAGAAGAGAAAAGGAGAAGAGTAAGAGGAAAGAAAGGAAGGAGGAAGCTCACAAAGCCACTTGGGATGACTCTTCATCTCCATCATCATCATCCTCTTCCTTGCAAAGTAGAAGAGAGGTTGCACATTCATGCTTCATGGCCATTGAAGATGAACAAAGTGAGGTAGCTTCTAACTCCTCTAAATCTTATTCCACTAGAAGTAATTCATGTTCAAGTAAATCATATTCTAGTGCTAGCTCTAACTCTAATGCTAATGATGAATCATATACACATGATGAGCTACAAAATGCATTTCATGATTTAGTTAAACAATATGAGATCATTTGTGAAAAGAACAAAAATGCTAGAAAAACTATAAATGATCTCAAATGCCAAATTGAATTAATCATGAATGAAAAGAATGAGGTGATTGCTAGACTTGAATCAAATGAATCATCACTTGCTAGTCTAAGTAAAACACCCATTATTGATGAACATGTAGATCTTAAAGCTTCAAATATGCAATTAAGAAAAGATCTTGAAATGTTCACTAAAGGAACAAAAATGCTTGATATGCTTTTGAGTAGTCAAAGACAATCATTAGCTAAACATGGTTTAGGATACAATGTGCATTTGAAAAACCATGTATCTCATACTACTTTAAATGGCAAGCATTTATTTGTTAAATCTAGTTCCTCAAGTGTGTGGGCACCCAAAACCAAAATGATTTGGATCCCAAAAGCTAATGTTCAAGGACCCAAAGTTGTTTGGGTACCTAAGTCTACACTTGTAGGAGCTTGAGGAGGAAATTGGTGGTGACCGGGTGAGCCAAAGCGTCGAATTCGAATCCGGTTGCATCACCAAATGAGATTGGAGCTAATCAAGATTCAAGTATGGTATAAATTTCTATCCTTGAAATTTCTGAAAATTTAGCTCTAATCTAGTTTATATGCTTAATTGTCATATCTTTAGAAGTTTAATTCATTGCAAATCAAATACCTCATTCATTGCAAATCATATACCACATCCATTGATTGAAAATGTCAAATTTTAAATGGATGTTAGAATAAGGCTTAAGTTGAAACTTAAATGAACTTAACTTGAATCATACTCATTGTTTCCATTTAGCCTTATTGATAGGGGGAGCTTAAATGATACACCTTTTATTAGAGTAATGAAGTGCAAAATTTAGGGGGAGCAACTTCATTACAAGACATCCAAATTCTATGGTTAAAGTCATAAATAATTATTATTTTTGATGGATGTCAAAGGGGGAGAGATAATTAAGGGGGTAACTTGAAAAACTTGATAAAATTTGAACAAAAACTATGCACATCCAAAGGGGGAGCATTTATATGCATAGTTTACATATACAAATTTCAAGTATTAAGATATCGGTTGCCATCATCAAAAAGGGGGAGA
>OY821770.1:23020000-23027500 GCA_963682175.1 Triglochin maritima
CTGCCCACCAACTCTCATTCCCGTTCCCCCACACTTCCAATGATGTTGGGAAGTGAGATGGCAGCCAACCAAGCCAAAACCACGGGTTTTGGAAGCCCACCAACACCCATTCCCCTTCCCACAGACTTCCAATGGTGTTTAGAAAGTGAGATGGCTGCCAACCAATCCAAAACCAAGGGTTTTGCAAGCCCACCAACACCCATTCCCCTTCCCACACTATTCCAATGGTGTTTGGAAGTGAGATGGCAGCCAACCAAGCAAGTTGGACAATAAATGTGGCCACAACCACGAGGTTCAAGGGGTCAAGCAAGCCAAAACCAAGCTTTTTGCAAGCCCAACCCTTCCCATTCACCTCCAAAGGTGTGTTTGTAGTGAATGGGAACACCCAAGTTGCTTAAAAACACCTTGGGGAGGGGGCTAGGTAGGGGGCCCACAGGCACCTCCAAACACCCACCCCCCTATATATCTGAGGAACTTTTGGCATTTTCCCGCGCAAGTTCCTGGGGAGTCAAATATTCCTCCCAAAAAACCTCCCCTGAAAAATATAGGTTGTCCTGCTGCTTCCCACGAGCTACCCATGAGCATCCAGAGGCTGCCCACGAGCATCCAGCAGCTGCCCACGAGTGGGGGCAACGTCAACGAGCTGCCCATGAGCGTCCTGAAGCTGCCCACGAGCTAGGATGCCCACCAACCACGTGGTTGTGCTGCCCATCCAAGCCAAAACCATGTGTTTTGCTGCCCACCAACTCTCATTCCCGCTATCCCACACTTCCAATGGTGTTGGGAAGTTAGATGACAGCCAACCAAGCCAAAAGCATGGGTTTTGGAAGCCCACCAACACCCATTCCCCTTCCCACACACTTCCAATGGTGTTTGGAAGTGAGATGGCACCCAACCAAGCATCTTGGACCACTAGGGTGCCACAACCACAACTTCAAGGAGCCAAGCAAGCCAAAATCAATGATTTTGCAAGACCACCAACTCCTATTCCCCTTCCCACACACTTCCAATGGTGTTTAGAAGTGAGATGGCAGCCAACCAAGCCAAAACCAAGAGTTTTGCAAGCCCACCAACACCCATTCCCCTTCCCACACTCTTCCAATGGTGTTTGGAAGTAAGATGGCAGCCAACCAAGCAGCATAGACCACAAGTGTGGCTCCAACCACGAGGTTCAAGGGGTCAAGCAAGAAAAACCAAGGTTTTTGCAAGCCCAACCCTTCCCATTCACCTCCAAAGGTGTGTTTGTAGTGAATGGGAACACCCAAGTTGCTTAAAAACACCTTGGGAAGGGGGCTAGGTGGGGGGCCCACAAGCACCTCCAAACACTCACCCCCCCTATATATATCTGAGGAATTTTTGGCATTTTCCCTCGCAAGTTCCTGGGGAGTCAAATATTCCTCCCTAAAAACATCCCTTGAAAAACATAGGCTGTCCTCATGCTTCCCACGAGTGGGGGCAACGCCCATGAGCTGCCCATGAGCATCCAGAGACTGCCCACGAGCATCCAGCAGCTGCCCACGAGTGGAGGCAACGTACACGAGCTGCCCATGATCATCCAGCAGCAGCCCACGAGAATCCAGAAGCTGCCCACGCGCTAGGATGCCCACCAACCACATGGTTGAGGTGCCCAACCAAGCCAAAACCATGCGTTTTGCTGCTCACCAACTCTCATTCCCGTTCCCCCACACTTCCAATGGTCTTGGGAAGTGAGATGGCAGCCAACCAAGCCAAACCCATGGGTTTTGGAAGCCCACCCACAGCCATTCCCCTTCCCACACACTTCCAAAGGTGTTTGGAAGTGAGATGGCAGCCAACCAAGCATCTTGGAACACAAGGGTGGCTACAACCACAAGTTGATGGAGCCAAGCAAGCCAAAATCAATGATTTTGCAAGCCTACCATGCAATGCCCATTCACACTCACACTCGTTTGGGTAGGCCACGGGGAGTCTACGGGAAGGCTACGGCCAAGGGCAACATCCTTAGGCAACTTGGGCACTGCCCACGAGCAATGCACATTCACTCCCACACTCGTTTGGGTAGGCCACGGGGAGGCTACGGGCAAGCTACGGGGAGGCTATGGACAAGCAACGGGAAGGCAACGGGCAGGCAACGGGGAGGCTACGGCCAGGCAACGGGGAGGCTACGGGCAGGCTATGGCCACGGGGGACATCCGTAGGCAACTTGGGCCTCGCCCACGAGCAATGCCCATTCACTCCCACACTCGTTTGGGTAGGCCACGGGGAAGCTATGGACAGGCAACGGGGAGGCTACGGCCAGGCAACGGGGAGGCTACGGGCAGGCTATGGCCACGGGGGACATCCGTAGGCAACTTGGGCCTCGCCCACGAGCAATGCCCATTCACTCCCACACTCGTTTGGGTAGGCCACGGGGAAGCTATGGACAGGCAACGGGGAGGCAACGGGCAGGCTACGGAGAGGCAACGGGGAGGCTACGGGCAGGCTATGGCCACGGGCAACCGAGCTACATCCTTAGGCAACTTGGGCCTCGCCCACGAGCAATGCCCATTCACTCCCACACTCGTTTGGGTAGGCCACGGGGAGTCTATGGACATGCAACGGGCAGGCTACGGCCACGGAAGACCGAGCGTCATCCTTAGGCAACTTGGGCCTCACCCACGAGCAATGCCCATTCACTCCCACCGTGTTACCACTTGTTATGCCAACACGTCAAAATTTGCAACATCCCCACCCGTTTCGGGCATCCTTTTCCACAGGCAACCTTTTGGTAGCGCAGGCAAGGCAAACCCATCATAATTTGCCACATGCCACCGTTTCTGGCATCTGTTTCCCACAAGCCCACCCTTTTTCAACCATGCTTCCTCCAAAACCCACGCCGACCCCCTCCCAAGCACCTCTTGGTGCACTTGGGAAGGCCGAGGCTGCACATGGGCAGCTCAAGGAGGGGGTGGGCAAGGTGCCCATGGGCACCCCCAAGAGACCCTACCCCCTACATGTCTGAGGAACTTTTGTCATCTTTCCCCGCAAGTTCCCAGGGCCCCCTCCCTCCCCCTACACGAAGGGTGGAGTTGTGACGTACCCCCTACTGGAGGTGGTCAGCAAAGGAACGAAGAGGCACCCACCATGCTCTCCGTGGGCAACCAACCAAGCAGCTTGGACCACTCGGGTGGCCACAAGCCACAAGGTTGAAGTGGTCAAGCAAGCAAAAACCATGGGTTTTTCAAGCCCAACCCTTCTTCCCACACACTTCTTCCAATGGTCTTGGGAAGTGAATGGGAAGCCCCAAGTTGCGCATGGGCAGCCTGGGGAGGGGTTGGGAAGCGAATGGGAAGCCCCCCAAGCTGCCCATGGGAAGCCCATGGGCACCCCCAAACACCCACACCCCCATATATCTGAGGAACTTTTGGCATCTTCGCCCGCAAGTTCCTGGGAAGTCCAATTTTCCCCCCACTCAACACTTAGGCGTTTTTTGGACTCGGCGACTACCAACACCGCAATGGTGCAACACCGTCGGGGCAAGCAGCCGGACATCCCGTGCTTAAGTCCCGTACACCACCCTTGGACTTCGGTCCGACACTTGGCGAAAAGTTTGTAGAGGTCCTCGCCCTCGGATTGACCTCCGCACTTCCACGATGTGGGAGGGACGAATCCATGCGACGGAGGGTTGAATCTTAGTGGATCGTGGCAGTAAGGCCACTCTGCCACTTACAATACCCAGTCGCATATTTAAGTCGTCTGCAAAAGATTCTGCTCGTTGTCCGATCGTATTTGACATTCAAGGTGGCTGCGCGCCGCCAATCCACGGCGACAGCTTAACCAACGACATGGGCCCGTGGGTGCTCAAAGCCCCTAATTTGGGTCGGTTATGAGACAACAAGAACTAGCACCGCATGATTAGCTTGGATTCTGACTTAGAGGCGTTCAGATATAATCGAACACACGGTAGCTTCGCGCCACTGGCTTTTCAACCAAGCGCGATGACCAATTGTGTGAATCAACGATTCCTCTCGTACTAGGTTGAATTACTATCGCGGCACGATCATCAGTAGGGTAAAACTAACCTATCTCACGACGGTCTAAACCCAGCTCACGTTCCCTATTGGTGGGTGAACAATCCAACACTTGGTGAATTCTGCTTCACAATGATAGGAAGAGCCGACATCGAAGGATCAAAAAGCAACGTTGCTATTAACGCTTGGCTGCCACAAGCCAATTCTTTCCTTTCCACTATCTCTCCTCGGCTCTTTCTCTCTCTAGATTTTCAAATGTCCTCTTTCATTTTTCTTTCTTTTGTTTTTTTTCCGTTCTCCCTTCCTCCCTTCTGGCCTTATGGCTGGAGGAGAGGGCTTGGGTGAGATCCTTTCCCGTGGGGATGGGTTTCCTCAGAGGGGTCTGGGATCTGGTGGTCGACCCACCACATTTGCAGAGGCGGTGTCTAAGGGAAAGGTGGAGGAGGATTGTTCGCTGCAGTTTTACCCACCAGGAAAGCTGGATGGGGAAGAAGTTGCTATGGTGGGAGAGGACGTAATCAGTAGAGTCCAGAAGAAGTGGGAAGGTACGGTGGTGATCAAGGTGATAGGCAAGGTGTACGAACAGCAACTTGCTGGCTACATCAAGAGAATGTGGAGACCGTGTGGAGGATTTAAGGTGAAGGCACGAAGGAATGGAGTTTTCTTCGTTCACATGAAGTCCCCAGCAGATTGCAGGAGAATCCTGGTGATGGGAGATCAGTTCATTCTTGGAGTTTTCTCTTTCGTGCGTTCGTGGAGTCAAGCAAAGGTTTTAGAGGGGCTTGCTCCCCGAGTGGTCCCAATATGGGTTACACTGCCGGAGTTCCCCAGCATCTATGGGATAAGGAGACCTTTGGTCGGATTGGGTCTATTCTTGGACGACCTATCAAGGTCGACACCCACACATTGCGTGGTGAGGGAGAAAATGCTAAGATACTTGCTGCTATGGATGCAAGGAAGGCCTTCCCCAGGAGAGTAAGGGTGGTTGTTGGGAAGGACCCAGAGAAGGAGGTGGTGGATACCTCTTAGTATATGGATCCGCCGCCGAAATGTGAGGTTTGCTCTGGCTTTGGGCACTGGACAGAGAGATGCCGGAGCAAGAAGGTGCTGACCCATGGGAGATCCCGGGATGCAAGCTTGAACGAGGAGAGAAAGGAAGGAGACGTGTCTGAGAATGGAGGGGACAGGAGTGAGCCTGACAAGACAGGAGGCCTGGCCATGACAGAAAGCGTGCTGCCAGTAGGGAATGGCAGGGGTGCTGTAAGCATGGCTATGACAGCGGATTTGGCAGGGAATGAGGGATTGTCTGGTACTAGGGGTGTGGCTAGAGCTGACATGACAGTCTCCTCTGCTGGAATAAGCAAGGTTGTAGCAGGAAGTATGGGTACAGCAGAAAGACACGCAGGCATAGTCAGAGGTATGGGTGCAGCAGGAGAGAGGGAAGGTGGGGGCACACAGTCTGAAGGTGCGGGCTTGACCAGGATAGGAGAGGGGGGCAGTATGGCTTTGGCAGGCAAAAGTATGCGCCTGGCAGGTGAGAGGGTTGATCTTGAACAGGCTAGGGGGATGGGTGGCAGCAGTTTGAAAAGACAAGAGGGGGAGGTAGGATTTTTGAATGTGCTCTCTCAGGATGCACATGGTAGTTTGATCTCCCCAAGGGTAGTGGGGGATTTGGGAAACCAAGCTGAGGGCCTTTTGCAACCGGGGCAAGGGGTAATGTCGGTGATAGGCGAGGAGGGAGGGACTTGCAGCAGGAGCGACCACTGTGGCAAGGCCACGAGGAAGAAGGAGAAGAAGAAGAAGAAAAAGGCAGAGGGAGTCGGGGATGATCTCCCTCACTCCACTGAAGACTTGGAGGATGGAGAATTCATGGAATCAGTTAAGAAAAGTGTGAAAAAGAAGAAGCATGTGGTAGACGGGATCTCTACCACCCAAGCCATAGGGAAGCTGCCAGGCACCTCAGTAGTTGAGGAAGGAAGTGGCCGAGAAATAACAAGGAGTGCAAAAGTTAAAGGTACGAAATCCTTAGCCGGTGAGGCTACCAACTTACTTTAATGTCGGTTTTTGCATGGAATGCTAGAGGGGTTAATAATGCCTCTCGGAGGAAGGAGGTGAAGGAGTTCGTTGTTAGAAATAAGTGGGATTTGGTTGTTCTATTTGAAACCAAGGTTCGTCGGATGAATTTTAAGTTCTCGAGTAAGTTCCTAGGAACCAACTGGGGGGTGGAGACTAATGGGGGAGCTTTTGAGGAGGGGATGCCAGATTCCATTTGGGTTGCCTGGTCCCGGGATAACTGGGAGGTGGATATCTTGGAGGTCCAAAAACAGGTGGTGCATTTTAGAGCACGCAACAGGGGGGGGGGGCTTTCCATCCTTGTTACCGCAGTTTATGGAGCGTCCTCTAGAGTGAGGCGGCGGGAGCTGTGCGGCAAGATTTTGGAGCTCAGTCTTGGGGCAGATGAGCCATGGATGGTGATTGGTGATTTCAATGAGATAAAATGGATGTGGGAGAGGGAGAGCCATGTTGAGCCTCATTGGGGCGGAATGGACGAGTTCAATAACTGTATCGATGAGGCAGCTCTCTTAGAGGTGCCTTTCATAGGTGAGGAGAAGACTTTTTGTAATGGGGTAGTAGAAGAGGGGCGAGTCACTAGTAGGCTGGACAGAGCATTTGGCAACAATGCGTGGTTTGGGTTATGGCCACTATGCAAAGTAGAGCATATTGGGGGGGGGGGGGCACGAGTGATCACTTAGCATTGCGTTTGGTTTCGCCAACTTGAAAGGAGGAAGGCGCCTTTCAGATTCACTAACTCCTGGTCAAGAAACCTAGATCTAGGGGACATGATCAAGAGGGTGTGGAGGGATGGGGTTAGAGGTACCCCATTTTATTGCTTGGCTCAGAAATTAACTCGGACGAAAATAATGCTTAAACGCTATCTGAGAAACAAGATGAACCCTATGAGGTCAGCCACAACAGATGTAATGGAGGCAGAAGAGGTTGTGGCAGGCAACCCCTTGGACACTGAGGCTCAAACAAGGCTATCTGAGGCTAAATCTCGCCTTAGGGAGGTTTGGCGGATTGAGGAAGAGAATTGGCGACAGAGAAGCAGGGCCTTATGGCTTAACCTTGGGGATAGGAACACAAAGTTTTTTGCGGCAGTAACAAAGGAGCGTAAATCCAAGAATTCCCTGTATAAGCTATTGGGCGAGAATGGGCGGCACTTGGTATCAAGGGCAGACTTGGAGTATAAGTGCGTGAAGCACTTCTGGAGATTGTTCAGGGAAACACCTTCACCATCTAGATAGGTTGGACAAAGTTTCACGAGACAAGTTTCCTTAGAGCAAAATAGAGAGTTCACTAGGGTTCCAACATACGAGGAGGTGAAGGAAACAGTCATGGGGCTTCACCCCGACAAGAGTCCGGGACCAGATGGGTTCAATGCCTACTTTTTCCAACAGTATTGGGGCATAGTTGGGCAAGACGTGACTCGGGCTGTCCAGTCCGCCTTCCT
>OY821770.1:23037500-23045000 GCA_963682175.1 Triglochin maritima
CTTATGAGAGTCGTAAGCTAAATCCCGCTGAGAGGAGGTATTCCGTGCACGAGAGGGAACTTACAACAGTTGTGTATTGCCTAAGGACTTGGAGAGTCTACTTGTTGGGAAGGCGCTTCACGGTGTATACAGACAACATGGCCACGAGTTGTTTCGAGAACACCAAGAAGCTAATGCCTAAAGAGGCAAGATGGCAAGATTACTTAGCCGAATTCGATTTCGTGCTCAAGTACAAGCCTGGGAGGCTTAATCAGGTAGCCGACGCACTTAGTAGGAGGGGTTCCGAAGATGAGGGGGAGGAGGCGACCTTAGTGACAGTCACTGGAATCCACGGGGATATCCTTGACAAAATCAGAGAAGCTACACAAGCTGACGCGGAATGCAAGCGTATTAGTTCGCATATTGAGGAAGGTCTGACTAGACGCTTCTAGAAAGATGATGGGATCATCTGGGCTGAAGGGAAGAGGCCCTACGTGCCTAAGTCAGGGGACTTGAGGCGCATGCTTTTGCATGACACGCACGACGCGCGATACGCTGGTCAGCCGGGGGCGGAGAGGACTGCAGCTTTATTAGGGAGTAGCTACTTTTGGCCGAACATGGAGAAGGATGTGGAACTCTATGTGAGGACGTGTCTTGTGTGCCAACAAGACAAGGTGGAGAGACAAAAGGAGAAAGGTCTCCTACAGCCTTTGCCTATACCGGAGGGTCCGTGGATGAGTTGTTCTATGGACTTTGTGTCCGGATTTCCTAAGGTGGAAGGATGCACAACGATCATGGTGGTCGTGGATAGGTTCTCAAAGTATGGAGTATTTATCACAACACCAAGCACATGCACGGCGGAAAATGCAGCCACCTTGTTCATGCGGAACGTGGTCAAGCATTGGGGTCTGTCAAGGGACATCGTGAGTGATCGAGATGCAAGGTTCACAGGGAAGTTTTGGAGGCGGTTGTTTGAATTGCTAGGGACGCAACTCAAGTTCTCCACCAGCAATCACCCTCAGACTGATGGGCAGACTGAGAGGGTGAATGCGATGCTCGAGGATTATCTTAGACACTATGTGCAAGCTAACCAAAAGAATTGGGTGGATCTCTTGGATGTGGCGCAGTTTAGCTACAACTTACACAAGTCGTCTTCCACAGGACATAGTCCGTTTGAGGTTGCAACGGGACGACAACCTATGGTTCCCTTGGAGTTGGGGAAAGCGGACGAAGGAACATGTCCAGCAGCGTATAGGTACGCTAGAGCACGCCAAAATCAGGTTGAAGAAGCACGAGACTTCTTGGCCAAGGCGCAACGCAAGATGAAGAAGGCATCGGACAAAGGGAGGAGGAACGTGGAGTTCGAAGTTGGAGAGCAAGTTTGGCTCAAACTTACTCCTCAGGTTTGGAAGAAGATCCTAACTAAGGATGCGCATAAGGGGATCATTCCAAAATTCGATGGGCCGTTCAAGATCATCAAGCGGGTAGGCAACGCAGCCTATCACATTGAGTTACCGGAGAGACTCAAGCTACACCCCGTTTTCCATGTGAGCAATCTCAAAAGGTACTACAAAGACAACGAGAATCCAGATCGGGTGATACCAAGACAGGCCCCGCCAACCATCCGAGTTACTTTTGATAAGGAGGCTGAGGCTATTCTTAAGAAGAAGAAGCGAGGAGGGAGCAGGCGCAACCGACAGGTTTTCTACTTGGTAAAGTGGAAGGGACTACCCGAGGAGGAAGCGACTTGGGAGAGGGACGTGACCTTGTGGGAGTACGAAGGTTTGATCAGCAAATTTCTTGCCGACCGACCCATAAGTTTGTCGAGGGCGACGAACGGGTTAGGTGGGGGAGATTTGTCACCAAGTTGAGATTGAGGGAGACACCTAGGGTGCACCAACCAGGCGGGTCTAGTAGCCAGGACTACATGAGAGACGAAGAAGTGCACGATTGGTGGCTTGGAGCGCAAGAGTTCGTGGAAGAGCACTAATGCTTGGAATCTAAAGATGTCCAAGGGAGGTCGAGGAGCATCAGCAAGCATGGCGCGAGTGTGACACTTGGGAAGTGAATCCTCACATGCGGGCAGCCAAACGTGCTTGGGAAGCACGAGGTGGGGTTGTGGCTAAGAGGGCAAGCGCTAGACATTGCCCGGGCAGCACATAAGCGCGCCTTGGGGGCGTGCGTGGGCAGACAATGCCTAGGAGTTGAGGCTTGGATGTTTGGGAAGCCAAGACACTTGCGTAGGGGTCAGCAAGGACTAGGAACGAGTCAAGAGAGGCTGCAAATCGTGTGGGAACGGTTAGGCAAGCTCACCTTGAAAATAGGATTCGGTTATGGAACGGGTCCGTAACCGAATCGGGGAAAATTTAGGTTGGTCAAAATTGTTCTCCTTGAAAATAGGGATCGGTTATACTTGTCCTTAAAAATAGGAGTCAGTTATGGAATGAGTCCATAACCAAACGGAGGTGGCATGAGTGGGCTGACCGGGTCAAGCCCCACTAATGCATGCCTCTCCAAACATATGCATTCGGTTTTGGGGAAAAACCGAACCAACCAGCATGTTCCCCACGATCTGGTCAAGGATGACCAAGTCCTTAACCGTTTTATTCGGTTATAGCCCATGCGTGATTTTATAAGAGGCACTAGAGTGGGCATTCGGTTTTGCCCCACTCCTCCACAACCAAAGGAGAGTTAGAGGTGATAGTGGGGCTCATGGTTCCCCACGTGTGCATGTAGTGGGAGGCTCACAACATGTATAAAAGGGATGCACCTCCAACCTGTGGAAAGGGCATCACGATTAGAGATAGGGTTTTCTAGTTGTATCGGGTTTTTCCTTCCTTCTTTCATCCCTTAGGAATTGTAATTCGTTTGTTCATAGTAATAAAGAGTTGTGATTCCGCCAACGTTGTTTGTGTTTACGTTTTCGTTTGTGCTTGTTTGACTCTGCGGGAAACCGAGGGAGTTGTACGGTTGTGTTCGTGTTTTCAATCTTCCCCGCGGGGATAGAGCGTTTGGCGAGGCCAAAGCTCGAAAAAGTTGAAATTTGAGAGTCTCTAAAGGATTCCTAACACGACCGGTGACAGTAGGCCCATATCCTACCATCGACAGTTGACAGGGCAGAAATTTGAATGATGCGTAGCCGGCACGAAGGCCATGCGATCCGACAAGTTATCATGATTCATCAGAACAACGGACCGAAGCCTGCGTCAGCCTTTTACCTAACAAATGCAACCCTTGCAGAAGTCGGGGTTTGGTGCATGTATTAGCTCTAGAATTACTACGGTTATCCGAGTAGCAAATACCATCAAACAAACTATAACTGATTTAATGAGCCATTCGCAGTTTCACAGTCTGAATTAGTTCATACTTGCACATGCATGGCTTAATCTTTGAGACAAGCATATGACTACTGGCAGGATCAACCAGGTAGCATCCTCAAGAAAAGACACCCTTGGGCGTTCGCACGACCGAGCACAGAACAAGGCGCCACGAAAACGACTGCAAGGATGCTTAACCTTGTTTCAGGACAAATAGCCAACACAAGAGGACCAAGGGCGTGTAGACGCCCATGACCTGCTGGAAGGGACCGATTCCCCCCAAGCCAAGGCGGGAACCCAAGCTCCTCTTGGCGTTGTACTAGACAAACGCACGTTGCAGAGGCTCAAGGCCACCTGGCGATGCTGCAAGCCGCACAAGCAACAAGTCAGCACACAGAGGCAACGAGTAATCACTTCGCTTGCCATCAGAGGTAGAGAGCGAACAAGCCTACCAATCAGTCACCTTGATGGAAGGGACGACTAGATGATCTACAAGCTCTCGTGGTGGTCGGTTGCTCTGAAACAAGCACGGGATCCACCAAGAGTAGCAAGTATGCAGCAACTCATGCACCGACACGGCTCACCAAATCATTGGTCGTAGCGTCCAACAATAGAGAGCAGCCTACACCTAAGCAGGATGCAAACGATTGGGATCACAATTAACCAACGAAATGGGGTCGTCGTGTACGAAATAACGAACCTCTAAACCGACAGAATCCTAGGAGGGGGCTCGAAAGAGCAATCCCCAAACCCACCACCAACCCCCAAAAACCGACGGGCTCCAAAACGTAGGCATTCTTAAACCAACAAATGCACGTAAATCCAACCCGAGCACGATCCCAAACGGGAAATGCACCACCATTTCCAACAAGCACATCGAGAACCAACGAAGGCCCAAATCCAACACAATCCAACCAAGATGCGCTTGTGAGAACACACGAGGTCCCTTGGATCCATGGGCAGCCAAGGAGGTGGGGTGGGGGGAGGGGGTTGCAACCTCGTGTGACCCTCAAAAACCAACCATAACACCCCCCTCTTACATATATCTCAGGAGCTTCGGCCATCCCAACCGCAATCCAACCCAACCGAGCACGATCCCAAAAGGGAGACGCACCATTCCCACAAGCACATGGAACCGAAGAGCATACTTTGAAAGGCAACGAATTGCTCCAAATACAACACCAATCCCAACCAACATGCGCTTGTGAGACTTACACGAGGTCCATTGGCCCATTGCGCAGCCAAGGAGGGGGTGGAAACCTCGTGTGAACAGGGACCCTCAAACCATCCACACCCCCTACATATCTGACGAACTTTTGGCAACTTCCCCCGCAAGTTCCTGGGGGGCCCTTCCCTCCCCCTATACGAAGGGTGGAGTTGTGAGCTACGACCTACAAGAGGTGGGCAGCAAGGCAACCCATGAGAACCCCACCATGCTCTACGTGGACAACCAAGCATGTTGGACCACTAGGGTGGCCACAACCACGAGGTTGAAGGAGCCGAGCAAGCCAAAACCAACGGTTTTGCAAGCCCACCAACTCCTATTCTCCTTCCCACACTTCCAATGGCGTTTGGAAGTGAGATGGCAGCCAACCAAGCACCGTAGACCACTAGTGTGGCCACAACCACGAGGTTCAAGGGGCCAAGCAAGCAAAAACCAAGGTTTTGGCAAGCCCAACCCTTCCCATTCACCTCCAAATGTGTGTTTGTAGTGAATGGGAACACCCAAGATGCTTGAAAACACCTTGGGGAGGGGCTAGGTGGGGGGCCCACAGGCACCTCCAAACACCCACCCCCCTATATATCTGAGGAACTTTTGGCATCTTCCCCCGCATGTTCCTGGGGACCCCCTTTCCTCCCCCTATACGAAGGGTGGAGTTGTGAGCTACCACCTACAAGAGGTTGGCAGCAAGGCAACCCATGAGCACCCCACCATGCTCTACGTGGACAACCAAGCATGTTGGACCACTAGGGTGGCCACAACCACGAGGTTGAAGGAGAAGAGCAAGCCAAAACCAACGGTTTTGCAAGACCACCAACTCCTATTCTCCTTCCCACACACTTCCAATGGTGTTTGGAAGTGAGATGGCAGCCAACCAAGCAGCATAGACCACAAGTGTGGCCACAACCACGAGGTTCAAGGGGTCAAGCAAGCCAAAACCAAGGTTTTTGCAAGCCCAACCCTTCCCATTCACCTCCAAATGTGTGTTTGTAGTGAATGGGAACACCCAAGTTGCTTAAAAACACCTTGGGGAGGGGGCTAGGTGGGGGGCCCACAGCACCTCCAAACACCCACCCCCTATATATCTGAGGAACTTTTGGCATCTTCCCCCGCAAGTTCCTGGGGACCGCCTTTCCTCCCCCTATACGAAGGGTAGAGTTGTGAGCTACCACCTACAAGAGGTGGGCAGCAAGGCAACCCATGAGCACCCCACCATGCTCTACGTGGACAACCAAGCATGTTGGACCACTAGGGTGGCCACAACCACGAGGTTGAAGGAGCCGAGCAAGCCAAAACCAATGGTTTTGCAAGCCCACCAACTCCTATTCTCCTTCCTACACACTTCCAATGGTGTTTGGAAGTGAGATGGCAGCCAACCAAGCAAGTTGGACCACAAGTGTGGCCCCAACCACGATGTTCAAGGGGTCAAGCAAGCCAAAACCAAGGTTTTTGCAAGCCCAACCCTTCCCATTCACCTCCAAATGTGTGTTTGTAGTGAATGGGTACACCCAAGTTGCTTAAAAACACCTTGGGGAGGGGGCTAGGTGGGGGGCCCACAGGCACCTCCAAACACCCACCCCCCTATATATCTGAGGAACTTTTGGCATTTTCCCCCGCAAGTTCCTGGGGAGTCAAATATTCCTCCCTAAAAACCTTCCTTGAAAAACATAGGCTGTCCTGCTGCTTCCCACGAGTGGGGGCAACGACCACGAGATGCCCATGACCTTCCAGAGGCTGCCCACGAGCATCCAGCAGCTGCCCACGAGTGGGGGCAACGTCCACGAGCTGCCCATGAGCGTCCCGAAGCTGCCCACGAGCATCCGGAAGCTGCCCACGATCTAGGTTGCCCACCAACCACGTGGTTGAGGTGCCCAACCAAGCCAAAACCATGCGTTTTGCTGCTCACCAACTCTCATTCCCGTTCCCCCACACTTCCAATGGTGTTGGGAAGTGAGGTGGCAGCGAACCAAGCCAAACCCATGGGTTTTGGAAGCCCACCAACACTCATTCCCCTTCACACACACTTCCAATGGTGTTTGGAAGTGAGATGGCAGCCAACCAAGCATCTTGGAAAACTAGGGTGGCTACAACCACAAGTTGAAGGAGCCAACCAAGCCAAAATCAATGATTTTGCAAGCCTACCATGCAATGCCCATTCACACTCACACTTGTTTGGGTAGGCCACGGGGAGGCTACGGGAAGGCTACGGCCAAGGGCAACATCCTTAGGCAACTTGGGCACTGCCCACGAGCAATGCACATTCACTCCCACACTCGTTTGGGTAGGCCACGGGGAGGCTACGGGCAAGCTACGGTGAGGCTATGGACAGGCAACGGGGAGGCAACGACAGGCTACGACCACGAGCGACCGAGCGACATACTTAGGCAACTTTGGCCTCGCCCAAGACCAATGCACAATCACTCCAACACTCGTTTGGGATGGCCGCTGGGAGGCTACGGCCACGGGCGACCGAGCGACATACTTAGGCAACTTGGGCCATGCCCACGAGCAATGCCCATTCACTCCCACACTCGTTTGGGTAGGCCACGGGGAGTCTACGGGCAAGCTACGTGGAGGCTATGCACAGGCAACGGGGAGGCAACGGGCAGGCTACGGCCACGGGCGACCGAGCGACATACTTAGGCAACTTTGGCCTCGCCCAAGACCAATGCACAATCACTCCAACACTGTTTTGGGTTGGCCACGGGGAGGCTACGGGCACGGGCAACCGACCGACATACTTAGGCAACGGAGAGGCTACGGGCAGGCTACGGGCACGGGCAACCGAGCTACATCCTTAGGCAACTTGGGCCTCGCCCACGAGCAATGCCCATTCACTCCCACACTCGTTGGGGTTTGCCACGGGGAGGATACGGACAGGCAACGGGGAGGCAACGGGGAGGCAACGGGTAGGCTACGGACAGGCAACGGGGAGGCTACGGGCACGGGCGACCGAGCGACATACTTAGCCAACTTTGGCCT
>OY821770.1:23055000-23060000 GCA_963682175.1 Triglochin maritima
ATATATCTGAGGAACTTTTGGCATCTTCCCCTGCAAGTTCCTGGGGGCCCCCTTCCCTCCCCCTATACGAAGGGTGGAGTTGTGAGCTACCACCAACAAGATGTGGGCAGCAAGGCAAACCAAAAGCACCCCACCATGCTCTACGTGGACAACCAAGCATGTTGGACCACTAGGGTGGCCACAACCACGAGGTTGAAGGAGCCAAGCAAGCCAAAACCAATGGTTTTGCAAGCCTACCAACTCCTATTCTCCTTCCAATGGTGTTTGGAAGTGAGATGGCACCCAACCAAGCAGCATAGACGAAAAGTGTGGCCACAACCACGAGGTTCAAGGGGTCAAGCAAGCCAAAACCAAGGTTTTTGCAAGCCCAACCCTTCCCATTCACCACCAAATGTGTGTTTGTAGTGAATGGGAACACCCAAGTTGCTTAAAAACACCTTGGGGAGGGAGATAGGTGGGGGGCCCACAGGCACCTCCAACCACCCACCCCCTATATATCTGAGGAACTTTTGGCATCTTCCCCCGCAAGTTCCTGGGGACCCCCTTTCCTCCCCCTATACGAAGGGTGGAGTTGTGAGCTACCAGCTACAAGAGGTGGGCACCAAGGCAACCCAAGAGCACCCCACCATGCTCTACGTGGACAACCAAGCATGTTGGACCACTAGGGTGGCCACAACCACGAGGTTGAAGGAGCCAAGCAAGCCAAAACCAATGGTTTTGCAAGCCTACCAACTCCTATTTTCCTTCCAATGGTGTTTGGAAGTGAGATGGCAGCCAACCAAGCAGCATAGACCACAAGTGTGGCCACAACCACGAGGTTAAAGGGGTCAAGCAAGCCAAAACCAAGGTTTTTGCAAGCCGAACCCTTCCCATTCACCTCCAAATGTGTGTTTCTAGTGAATGGGAACACCCAAGTTGCTTAAAAACACCTTGGGGAGGGAGATAGGTGGGGGGCCCACAAGCACCTCCAAACACCCACCCCCTATATATCTGAGGAACTTTTGGCATCTTCCCCCGCAAGTTCCTGGGGACCCCCTTTCCTCCCCCTATACGAAGGGTGGAGTTGTGAGCTACCACCTACAAGAGGTGGGCACCAAGGCAACCCAAGAGCACCCCACCATGCTCTACGTGGACAACCAAGCATGTTGGACCACTAGGGTGGCGACAACCACGAGGTTGAAGGAGCCAAGCAAGCCAAAACCAATGGTTTTGCAAGCCTACCAATTCCTATTCTCCTTCCAATGGTGTTTGGAAGTGAGATGGCAGCCAACCAAGCAGCAAAGACCACAAGTGTGGCCACAACCACGAGGTTCAAGGGGTCAAGCAAGCCAAAACCAAGGTTTTTGCAAGCCCAACCCTTCCCATTCACCTCCAAAGGTGTGTTTGTAGTGAATGGGAACACCCAAGTTGCTTAAAAACACCTTGGGGAGGCGGCTAGGTGGGGGGCCCACAGGCACCTCCAAACACCCACCCCCCTATATATCTGAGGAACTTTTGGCATCTTCCCCCGCAAGTTCCTGGGGACCCCCTATATTCCTCCGAAAAAAACTCCCTTGAAAAAAATAGCCTGTCCCGCTGCTTCCCACGAGTGGGGGCAACGCCCACGAGCTGCCCATGAGCATCCAGAGGCTGCCCACGAGCATCCAGCAGCTGCCCACGAGTGGAGGCTACGTCCACGTGCTGCCCATGAGCGTCCCGAAGCTGCCCACGAGTGGGGGCAACGTCCACGAGCTGCCCATGAGCTTCCAGCAGCAGCCCACGAGCATCCAGAAGCTGCCCACGAGCTAGGATGCCCACCAACCACGTGGTTGTGGTGCCCAACCAAGCCAAAACCATGCATTTTGCTGCTCACCAACTCTAATTCCCGTTCCCCCACACTTCCAATGGTGTTGGGAAGTGAGATGGCAGCCAACCAAGCCAAAACCATGGGTTTTGGAAGCCCACCAACACCCATTCCCCTTTCCACACACTTCCAATGGTGTTTGGAAGTGAGATGGCAGCCAACCAAGCATCTTGGACCACTAGGATGGCCACAACCACAACTTGAAGGAGCCAAGCAAGCCAAAACCAATGATTTTGCAAGCCCACCAACTCCTATTCCCCTTCCCACACACTTCCAATGATGTTTGGAAGTGAGATGGCAGCCAACCAAGCCAAAACGAAGGGTTTTGCAAGCCCACCAACACCCATTCCCCTTCCCACACTCCTCCAATGGTGTTTGGAAGTGAGATGGCAGCCAACCAAGCAAGTCGGACCACTTGTGTGGCCACAACCACGAGGTTGAAGGGGTCAAGCAAGCCAAAACCAAGGTTTTTGCAAGCCCAACCCCTCACATTCACCTCCAAAGGTGTGTTTGTAGTGAATGGGAACACCCAAGTTGCTTAAAAACACCTTGGGGAGGGGGCTAGGTGGGGGGCCCACAGGCACCTCCAAACACCCACCCCCCTATATATCTGAGGAACTTTTGGCATCTTCCCCCGCAAGTTCCTGGGGACCCCCTATATTCCTCCGAAAAAACCTCCCTTGAAAAAAATAGCCTGTCCCGCTGCTTCCCACGAGTGGGGGCAACGCCCATGAGCATCCAGAGGCTGCCCACGAGCATCCAGCAGCTGCTCATGCGCATCCCGAAGCTGCCCACGAGTGGTGGCAACGTCCACGAGCTGCCCATGAGCATCCAGCAGCAGCCCACGAGCATCCAGAAGCTGCCCACGAGCTAGGATGCCCACCAACCACGTGGCTGTGGTGCCCAACCAAGCCAAAACCATGAGTTTTGCTGCTCACCAACTCTAATTCCCGTTCCCCCACACTTCCAATGGTGTTGGGAAGTGAGATGGAAGCCAACCAAGCCAAAACCATGGGTTTTGGAAGCCCACCAACACTCATTCCCCTTTCCACACACTTCCAATGGTGTTTGGAAGTGAGATGGCAGCCAACCAAGTATCTTGGACCACTAGGATTGTCACAACCACAACTTAAAGGAGCCAAGCAAGCCAAAACCAATGATTTTGCAAGCCCACCAACTCCTATTCCCCTTCCCACACACTTCCAATGGTGTTTGGAAGTGAGATGGCAGCCAACCAAGCCAAAACTAATGGTTTTGCAAGCCCACCAACACCCATTCCCCTTCCCACTCTCTTCCAATGGTGTTTGGAAGTGAGATGGCAGCCAACCAAGCAAGTTGGACCACTTGTGTGGCCACAACCACGAGGTTGAAGGGGTCAAGCAAGCCAAAACCAAGGTTTTTGCAAGCCCAACCCTTCTCATTCACCTCCAAATGTGTGTTTGTAGTGAATGGGAACACCCAAGTTGCTTAAAAACACCTTGGGGAGGGGGCTGGATGGGGGGCCCACAGGCACCCCCTAACACCCACACCCCCTATATATCTGAGGAACTTTTGGCATCTTCCCCCGCAAGTTCCTGGGGACCCCTTTTTTCGTCTCACCCCGTTGCCAACCTCTCTTGCCCCATGGGTAACCCTGCTACTTCCCACAGGTGAGGGCAACAACTAGAACTTGCCCATGAGCAAGATTGACCACCAACCAAGCAAAAACCAATCTTTTTGTGTAGTCCACGGGCCAAGCTACGGGGAGGCTACGGGCAAGCTACGGGGAGGCTTCGGACAGGCAACGGGGAGGCTACGGCTACGGGCAACCGAGCTACATCCTTAGGCAACTTCGGCCTCGCCCACGAGCAATGCCCATTCACTCCCACACTCGTTTGGGTAGGCCACGTGGAGGCTACGGGGAGGCTACGGACAGGCAACGGGTAGGCTACGGGAAGGCTACGGCCACGGGCAACCGAGCTACATCCTTAGGCAGCTTGGGCCTCGCCCACGAGCAATGGCCATTCACTCCCACACTCATTTGGGTAGGCCACGGGGAGGCTACGGGCAAGCTATGGGGATGCTATGGACAGGCAACGGGGAGGCTACGGCCAGGAAACAGGCAGGCTACGGCCACGGGCAATCGAGCTACATCCTTAGGCAACTTGGGCCTCGCCCACGAGCAATGCCCATTCACTCCCACACTCGTTTGGGTAGGCCATGGGAAGGCTACGGGCAAGACACGGGGAGGCTACGGACGGGCAACGGGGAGGCTACGGGCAGGCTACGGCCACGGGCAACCGAGTTACATTCTTAGGCAACTTGGGCCTCACCCACGAGCAATGCCCATTCACTCCCACACTCGTTGGGGTTGACCACGGGGAGGCTACGGACAGGCAACAGGGAGGCAACAGGCAGTCTACGGCCACGGGCGACCGAGCGACATACTTAGCCAACTTAGGCCTCGCCCAATACTATTGCACAATCACTCCAACACTCTTTTCGGTTGGCCACGGGGAGGCTACGGCCACGGGCGACCGAGCGACATACTTAGGCAACTTTGGCCTCGTACAAGACCAATGCACAATCACTCCAACTTAGGCCTCGCTTACGAGCAATGCCCATTCACTCCCACACTCGTTTGGGTTGGCCACGGGGAGGCTACGGGCAAGCTACAGGGAGGCTACGGACAGGCAACGGGGAGGCTACGGGCAGGCTACGGCCACGGGCGACCGAGCGACATACTTAGGCAGCTTGGGCCTCGCCCACGAGCAATGCCCATTCACTCCCACACTCGTTTGGGTAGGCCACGGGGAGGCTACGGACAGGCAACGGGGAGGCTACGGCCACGGGCAACCGAGCTACATCCTTAGGCAACTTGGGCCTCTCCTACGAGCAATGCCCGTTCAATCCCACACTCGTTGGGGTTGGCCACGGGGAGGCTACGGGGAGGCTACGGACAGGCAACGGGGAGGCAACGGGGAAGCTACGGGCAGGCTACGGCCACGGGCAACCGAGCTACATCCTTAGGCAACTTGGGCTTCGCCGACGAGCAATGCCCATTCACTCCCACACTCGTTTGGGTAGGCCACGTGAAGGCTACGGGCAAGCTACGGGGAGGCTACGGACAGGCAACGGGGAGGATACGGGCAGGCTACGGCCACGGGCAACCGAGTTA
>OY821770.1:23067500-23075000 GCA_963682175.1 Triglochin maritima
TCAGCCTCTCCTCTCTTCAGGTATGCCTCCCTCCGTAGTCATTAGGTTGCATGGTGGGTCGGGGAGGCTGCTGGGTCGGGTTTGATGTTTAGGGTTGGCATGTTTTGAACCTTGCAAGCATAGAAGGTTGTGGTGCAACCCTAGATTCCAGCGGGTGGCTGGGATACTCTTCTGGCTGGTGGCACCATTCTCACGTTTCTCCTTGGGAGGTTGCTGGACCAATCAGGGAAGAAGGAGGAGGGGCCGTAGGGAGCATGTCATGTAGGATTGCTGCAATAAAGTTGTGTGATTTTCCAACCTAACCCATCTAGTGTTTCATGTAATCTATTGATGTTGTTAACGTGTTTCCTAGATGTGTTACTAATCTGATTTCATAATCTTGAGTGATTTCATGTCCTCATTTAAAGGAGACCCAAACATATTGTTGCGAATCATGGCTGCCATGTTAGGTTCTATTCAGTAGCTATATTAAAGCATGTCATCTTGAATTTGTCATAAGGTCTAGGTCTCATGTTCTTAGAATGAATCGGAATTTATCTATATAAAATTATAAGTGGTGTATGGATTATGTCTTATGCAATCAGAAGATATGTAACGACTAAATTCTTCTACCACTCATGAGGACTCACCGAATATAGGTCTTATGTGCATGAAATCATTTAGGGATTTTAACTAGGTAGGCTTCACGATTGGTCACTGTTTTGTTGATAGTATGTGGTGTATTTCTTTCATAAATATACTCAGGAACGCTGCCCATAAACATATACAACTATATATTAATGATCACAGACCTTGAAATCATGCATCAATTCATTGCAGCCATGCAGCCCTCCATGGTTAGTTGCTAAAAATAAAACATGCGTCCTGCACGGTTCATGTTAGTGTGCTGGATAGAGACTTAACCTAATTTCTGTTTTCGTGACATGTGCTCATACAATTAACTGTTAATCATATCATCATAACCTCTGAATTTAGTGCCCGTATCCACATTAGGAATGCATGCACATTCTGGAATATTGTTGTTTATGCTACGTAAGGTTATTAGGGGTTCACGGTAGTGTAGGTTGCTGCAGTCTTCATTTTATTATCATGTTTGTATGTACTAGTATTGACATAATTCCAGTTCTCGTAAACTATGATCATGTTCTGAAATTCCAGTTTACATAGCATTCTTGTTCTGAAATTGATTGTGCATATTGTGACATTAGATTTTGATGTCTCCAGCTGTGGTGCATGTTATGTTGCTCTGTTTATGTTGATGTATGTCTGATATGAAGTATTATGTGGTGGTCATGCGTGACAATTCTGAAATCAGACTTTACACTCTCATGATCCGTAGACGACTTGACTAGTGGTGGAGTTGATTTTCCGATCCGGATACCTTTCCTTAAGCTTGTCCTGAACCTTGTAGCTACTTTAGATTTATAGATCCCCAAGTAGCTTGCATTGCATATAATTTAACAAAGTAATTCTGGGCACGTTCTGTTTTCTAGGCCGACGGGCCACGGGTGGGTCCTCTAGCTTCAGAGGCCACTCGATTAAGACCCCTATGGGGGGCCAGGCCTAAGATAAGTCCTGGGCATGCGCGCTGCCATTCTGTCTCAGGGTAGGTGTTCCCAAGTTCGTGATGACACCATGTAGGTTTATTTTCGTGGATTGGGACGCTTATCCGGCGCACCGCTTTGTGCCGAGCGGTGGGTCACTGACGAGTGACCGCCTCTGACCAGCGAGGCTGGTGTTCTGGTTCCTATGGAGGAACGATTCGGGTGTGCCCGACCGGCACGGCTTGTGTAGTCGTAGCCTTCTTTTGCATTTGATGCTTTCTGATCTGTTCTGTTTCTGAGGCCTGCCTTATTTAGTTTCATGCTACCTTTCATTTATTGCATTGGCGGGGGCATACTTGGTTTTCTTAATTGAAAACTCACGCATTGTTAAATGCGGTGCTTGCAGGTACCTAGGTTCCACCGGGCAGACTGGACGAGTTCCGAGGATTCTGTACACGAGGGACGCGTCGACCAGAGTTCCAGTTATCTTTGCTTCCGCATATTTCCCTATGTATTTCCTTTTTTGATACTCGATGTGTTGCAATAAGACTCTTATTGTTATGATTATTCTATTATTCCTATTATGTTTTATGTCCGTCCATTTGTGTATGATCTCTTTCACTTTGTCGAGTCGATTCGGTCTGTCTTTTGTAACACCCTTCGGTCGTCGCGGAGGTCTCTGATCGCGACACTAGTCTCCTTTCCCAGTGTGCGTACCCACGAGATCGGGGGCGTTACAACATGGTATCAGAGCAGGTCGGTCTCTAAAGTGTACAGAATCTAAAGACTCTCCAGTGGGGCATCTTGCCCAAACCCTGTCGGTAAATTTCTTACCTCTTTGAATTGTTTTTGATAGTAATAGAATGCATTGGCATGGGCAGATTATGGCACCTAGGCGGAGACCTGAGTCCTCTGGGACGACCAACGATTGGGAGGCAGATCGGCGCCTGTTGTTTGAGGCGGTCGGGCGTTTGGGTGCACTGGTGGAGGGTCAGGCTCAAGGACCCCGAGCTGCGGGAGGCGCGGTAGTGCATGAGCGGTTCATGAGGCAGAATCCGCCAGTCTTCAAGGGTGGAGTGAACCCAGATACTGCTGAGGAGTGGGTCTACAAGATCCAGCGAATCTTTGGGGTCATTGACTGCCCACCGGAGAGGAAGGTGGACCTGGCAACTTATGTCTTCCAGGAGCATGCAGTGACCTGGTGGAGGGCAATTGCTGGGGTCGTGTTCCGTGACAGGACTAATGTTGGCTGGGACGAATTTCTCGTCGAGTTCAACAGGAAGTTCTTCCCCCAGCATGTGCAGGACCGGAAGCGCGAGGAATTCCTGGCGCTAGAGCAACGCGACCTAGGGTTGGAGGCGTACAATCTACAAGTTTCACGCGCTGGAGAAGTATAGCTGAGGAATTTATGTCACTGAGGAGCAGCGCGCCATGAAGTTTGTTCGCGGGTTACAACGTGCCCTGAGATCGAAGGTGCTGATTAGGATGCCACAGACTCTGGAGGAGGCTGTGAAGTGTGCCACCTTGCTGGAGGATGATTATCGGGAGGCACAGGTGGAAGGAAAGCGACCGTTTGAGGCTTCTCGTGGTCGTCATGACAAAGGGAAGCAGGGCAGTGGCTCGTCGAAGCGGCCTCGCAGAGATGAGAAGAAGGGCCAGAAGGCTGGAGGTGGTAAATGCGAGCACTGTGGTGGAGCTCACGCCACAAGAGACTGTTTTAGGAAGTCTGGAGCATGTCTGAGGTGCGGCCAGATGGGGCATTTCGTTCGGGAGTGTCCGCAGAAGCTTCCAGGAGGTCAGGTTGGGAGCACTAGCAGAGCGGGTGCCAGTACGAGTCAGGACAGGACCTCTGGTAGGCAGGGCCGTAGCGCAGACCAGGGCAGGCCAGCTGGGCGTGTCTTCGCCATCCGTGCAGAAGATGCAGAGAAATCCACTGACATCATCGAAGGTAAAATTGTTATTTGTGGTTGTGTCGCGAAGACACTGTTTGATTGTGGGGCGACACACTCCATTTCGGAGGGGTTCGCAGCCGTAGTGAATAGGACGCCTGAGGAGCTAACTTTCTGCCTGGAGATTAGTACCCCAGTCGGCGATGTCCTTGCGGCAAGGACATATCTCCCGAGGGTGTCGGTGGTACTGGGTGATCAGGACCTTCCGGCTGACCTAGTCATTCTTCCAATGTCTGATTTCGATGTGATCCTCGGAATGGATTGGCTTTCTGACCACGATGCGTGCGTTCTTTGCCGGGAAAGGAGAGTTGTGATTCCCAGACCGGAGGGACCCCCACTGGTGGTCAAGGGCGTTCAGGGCAAGGATGGACGGGTGGTGATTTCTGCCCTGAAGGCGCGGCGACTGTTGGAGAAAGGGTGTTGCACGTTTCTGGCAAGTTTGGTGTCGGCAGAAGAGGTGGTCAAGCCTCTTGAGGAGATCGCTGTGGTCCGGGAGTTTCCATATGTGTTTCCGGACGATATCCAAGGATTGCCCCCACCTCGAGAGATTGAGTTCTCCATCGACCTGCTGCCAGGAACAACCCCCATCTCTAAGGCACCGTACCGCATGGCTCCGGCGGAGTTAGCGGAATTGAAGGATCAGCTGCAGGAGCTTCTGGATAAAGGTTTCATTAGGCCGAGTGTTTCCCCTTGGGGTGCTCCAGTGTTGTTGGTCCAGAAGAAGGACGGATCGATGCGAATGTTTATCGACTATCGGATGCTGAACAAGGTGACGATCAAGAATCGGTATCCCCTACCGAGGATTGATGACTTGTTCGACCAGCTGCAGACGGCTAGTGTTTTCTCAAAAATCGATCTGAGGTCCGGATATCATCAGCTGAGGATCAAGGGCGAAGATGTATCAATGACTGCATTCAGGACACGTTATGGCCACTATGAGTTTCTGGTGATGCCATTTGGACTGACTAATGCGCCGGCGGCTTTTATGGATCTGATGAACCGAGCATTCAAGCCTTTTCTAGATCAGTTCGTGATAGTGTTCGTGGATGACATTTTGATCTACTCCCCAGACGTGAAGCATCATGAGGAGCATTTGAGGACAGTGCTGGAGATCTTGAGGAGGGAACGGTTATTTGCAAAGTTCTCGAAATGCGAATTTTGGTTGGAGCAGGTAGCATTTCTTGGGCACGTGGTGTCGAAGGATGGTATTAAGGTGGACCCAGGGAAAGTTGAGGTGGTTCTGAACTGGAAGGCACCAACCAATGTGTCGGAGATTCGAAGTTTTGTTGGGCTCGCAGGTTATTACCGGCGGTTCATCCAGGACTTCTCCAAAATTGCAGCACCATTGACGACCTTGACCCGGAAGGGAGTGAAGTTTGTTTGGTCTCAAAAGTGCGAGCATGCATTCCAGGAGCTGAAGAGGAGGTTGACTTCAGCACTGGTTGTGACGCTTCCGAATGGATCAGGCGGATTCGTAATCTATAGCGATGCATCGGGGACTGGTTTGGGATGTGTACTCATGCAGCATGAGAAGGTTCTAGCATATGCATCGAGAAAGCTTAAGGTGCATGAGAAGAATTATCCCACGCATGACTTGGAGCTTGCAGCCGTGCTTTTTGCTCTAAAGATCTGGAGGCACTATCTGTACGGGGAATAGTTTGAGGTATTCACTGATCATCAGAGTCTGAAATACATGTTCTCGCAGAAGGAGCTGAATATGAGGCAGCGTCGGTGGTTGGAGTTCATCAAGGACTATGATTTCTCGATCTCGTATCACCCGGGAAAGGCTAATTCCGTTGCCGACGCACTGAGCCGGAAGTGGGAAGGATCTGTGGCTCACTTGAGGGTCCAAGAGTGGAGGCTCTTGGAGGATCTGATTAATTGGCATCCGTTCGTGGGAAAGGCTGGTCGGTTGGGGTTGGCGAGTTTGCACGTTGAACCGTCTATCATCCAGAAAGTAGTGCAGAAGCAATGCGAAGATCCGGAGTTGAATTCCCTACTCCAGGCAGCTGAGGTTGAGGGAGCTGAGCTTCGGGTCACAGCTGATGGGGGACTACGTTTTCGGGATCGTTTGTGGGTTCCAAATGTAGATGGTTTGAGACAAGAGATTTTGGATGAAGCTCACGGCTCGAAGTACACGGTGCATCCGGGCAGTACTAAGATGTATAAGGACCTGCAAAGGAATTTCTGGTGGAAGGGAATGAAACGAGACGTGGCTGAGTTCGTATCAAGGTGCTTGGTCTGTCAGCAGGTTAAGATCGAACACCAACGTCCAGCAGGTGTGATGCAGAGGATAGAGCTTCCGGAGTGGAAGTGGGAGCATGTAACTATGGACTTCGTCACTGGGTTACCAAGGACTAGTCGTTCGCACGATGCTATTTGGGTGATCGTGGACCGTCTGACGAAGACTGCTCATTTCCTGGCGACTCGGGTGACAGCGTCCCTGGAGGCTCTGACGAAACTTTACATCTCGGAGATAGTTAGGCTGCATGGAGTACCGGTGTCCATCATCTCAGATCGGGACCCTCGTTTCACTTCGAGATTCTGGGATAGCTTGCATAAGGCGTTGGGAACGAAGCTGAAGTTTAGCACAGCATTTCATCCTCAAACCGATGGACAGTCAGAGCGGACGATTCAGACTCTAGAGGACATGCTTAGGGCTTGTGCATTGGATCTCGCGGGGAGTTGGGACGATCCTTTGCCGTTGGTAGAATTCGCCTACAACAATAGTTTTCATGCAAGCATTGGCATGGCACCGTACGAGGCTCTGTACGGTCGACCTTGTCGTTCACCTCTTTGTTGGAGCGAGGTAGGAGAAAGACAGCTACTGGGACCAGAGATAGTGCAGTTATATTCTGAGCGGGTGGACTTGATTCGGCGCAGATTAGTTGCAGCCCAGGATCGGCAGAAGAGTTATGCGGATAAGAAGCGCCGGGAGCTGCAATTCGAGGTTGGAGATCACGTCTTTCTAAAGGTCTCCCCTGCGAAGGGCGTGGTGAGATTCGGGAAGAAGGGGAAGCTAAGTCCAAGGTATGTGGGGCCGTTCGAAATCCTGGAGCGCATTGGTGCGGTGGCGTATCGTGTGGCCTTACCACCACAATTCACCAGCTTGCACAATGTGTTCCATATCTCGATGTTGAGGAGGTATGTTGGCGACCCGTCGCACGTGATTTCGCACGAATTACCAGAGATCCAGAGTGATATGACCTTGGAGGAGCGACCAGTGGAGATTCTGAAGCGCGCAGAGCGACAGCTGAGGCGTCGAACCATTCTGATGGTTAAGGACCGTTGGCAGCACCACAGTGTGGAGGAGGCCACCTGGGAGTGCGAGGACGATGTGAGGAGTCTATACCCGGAGCTTTTCGCTGAGAGTTAGGGCTGGCAAATTTTGAGGACGAAATTTCTTTAAGGGGGGTAGGTTGTAAGACCCGCTCTCCTGCCACTTTGTTTTAGGTTTTATTAATCCTTTATGTGTTTTATTGTCTTTGTTTTGAGGTTATGTTGTTTTAGTAAAAGTTTCCTTTTTGGGCGAATTTAACCGTCGGGCGCGGTTGTATTCGTTAGACTTAACCGGGTTTAACGGGTGCCTAAAACCTGGTGTGAGGATTTAATTGTTTGCTTGATGAGGCGTGTTGGTTAGGATGGGAGGATGGGCTGGCTTACCAAATCCGAAATTAAAGAGAGAAGATCTTGCTAGCATGTGACTTGATTGCATTAAGGAAAGTGCTGATTTTGCCATCAAAGCCAATTAACTCCCAATTATCTCTTGCCTTTTTTCCTTGTTTCTCCTTTCCAACTTGCAACCTTATTTATACTACACCCCAGCCGACTCCCCTAGAACTTTTTCTCCACCATCACCACCGAAATTTCCCTTGGAGATCCGGCAGCTTGGAGGAGGAAACCGGCGGTGCTCTTTGCGTGCGGCTAGGAGGAGAAGTTGTTGTCGGTCTTCAGTTTAGCTCAGCCTCTCCTCTCTTCAGGTATGCCTCCCTCCGTAGTCATTAGGT
>OY821770.1:23080000-23090000 GCA_963682175.1 Triglochin maritima
GTTTGGAAGTGAGATGGCAGCCAACCAAGCAGCATAGACCACAAGTGTGGCCACAACCACGAGGTTCAAGGGGTCAAGCAAGCCAAAACCAAGGTTTTTGCAAGCCCAACCCTTCCCATTCACCTCCAAATGTGTGTTTGTAGTGAATGGGAACACCCAAGTTGCTTAAAAACACCTTGGGGAGGGAGATAGGTGGGCGGCCCACAGGCACCTCCAACCACCCACCCCCCTATATATCTGAGGAACTTTTGGCATCTTCCCCCGCAAGTTCCTGGGGACCCCCTTTCCTCCCCCTATACGAAGGGTGGAGTTGTGAGCTACCACCTACAAGAGGTGGGCACCAAGGCAACCCAAGAGCACCCCACCATGCTCTACGTGGACAACCAAGCATGTTGGACCACTAGGGTGGCCACAACCATGAGGTTGAAGGAGTCAAGCAAGCCAAAACCAATGGTTTTGCAAGCCTACCAACTCCTATTCTCCTTCCAATGGTGTTTGGAAGTGAGATGGCAGCCAACCAAGCAGCATAGACCACAAGTGTGGCCACGACCACGAGGTTCAAGGGGTCAAGCAAGCCAAAACCAAGGTTTTTGCAAGCCCAACCCTTCCCATTCACCTCCAAATGTGTGTTTGTAGTGAATGGGAACACCCAAGTTGCTTAAAAACACCTTGGGGAGGGAGATAGGTGGGGGGCCCACAGGCACCTCCAAACACCCACCCCCCTATATATCTGAGGAACTTTTGGCATCTTCCCCCGCAAGTTCCTGGGGACCCCCTTTCCTCCCCCTATACGAAGGGTGGAGTTGTGAGCTACCACCTACAAGAGGTGGGCACCAAAGCAACCCAAGAGCACCCCACCATGCTCTACGTGGACAACCAAGCATGTTGGACCACTAGGGTGGCCACAACCACGAGGTTGAAGGAGCCAAGCAAGCCAAAACCAATGGTTTTGCAAGCCTACCAACTCCTATTCTCCTTCCAATGGTGTTTGGAAGTGAGATGGCAGCCAACCAAGCAGCAAAGACCACAAGTGTGGCCACAACCACGAGGTTCAAGGGGTCAAGCAAGCCAAAACCAAGGTTTTCGCAAGCCCAACCCTTCCCATTCACCTCCAAAGGTGTGTTTGTAGTGAATGGGAACATCCAAGTTGCTTAAAAACACCTTGGGGAGGGGGCTAGGTGGGGGGCCCACAGGCACCTCCAAACACCCACCCCCCTATATATCTGAGGAACTTTTGGCATCTTCCCCCGCAAGTTCCTGGGGACCCCCTATATTCCTCCGAAAAAACCTCCCTTGAAAAAAATAGCCTGTCCCGCTGCTTCCCACGAGTGGGGGCAACGCCCACGAGCTGCCCATGAGCATCCAGAGGCTGCCCACGAGCATCCCGAAGCTGCCCACGAGTGGAGGCTACGTCCACGAGGTGCCCATGAGCGTCCTGAAGCTGCCCACGAGTGGGGGCAATGTCCACGAGCTGCCCATGAGCTTCCAGCAGCAGCCCACGAGCATCCAGAAGCTGCACACCAGCTAGGATGCCCACCAACCACGTGGTTGTGGTGCCCAACCAAGCCAAAACCATGCGTTTTGCTGCTCACCAACTCTCATTCCCGTTCCCCCACACTTCCAATGGTGTTGGGAAGTGAGATGGCAGCCAACCAAGCCAAAACCATGGGTTTTGGAAGCCCACCAACACCCATTCCCCTTTCCACACACTTCCAATGGTGTTTGGAAGTGAGATGACAGCCAACCAAGCATCTTGGACCACTAGGATGGCCACAACCACAACTTGAAGGAGCCAAGCAAGCCAAAACCAATGATTTTGCAAGCCCATCAACTCCTATTCCCCTTCCCACACACTTCCAATGGTGTTTGGAAGTGAGATGGCAGCCAACCAAGCCAAAACGAAGGGTTTTGCAAGCCCACCAACACCCATTCCCCTTCCCACACTCCTCCAATGGTGTTTGGAAGTGAGATGGCAGCCAACCAAGCAAGTTGGACCACTTGTGTGGCCACAACCACGAGGTTGAAGGGTCAAGCAAGCCAAAACCAAGGTTTTTGCAAGCACAACGCTTCTCATTCACCTCCAAAGGTGTGTTTGTAGTGAATGGGAACACCCAAGTTGCTTAAAAACACCTTGGGGAGGGGGCTAGGTGGGGGGCCCACAGGCACCTCCAAACACCCACCCCCCTATATATCTGAGGAACTTTTGGCATCTTCCCCCGCAAGTTCCTGGGGACCCCCTATATTCCTCAGAAAAAACCTCCCTTGAAAAAAATAGCCTGTCCCGCTGCTTCCCACGAGTGGGGGCAACGCCCACGAGCTGCCCATGAGCATCCAGAGGCTGCCCACGAGTGGAGGCTACGTCCACGAGCTGCCCATGAGCGTCCCGAAGCTGCCCACGAGTGGGGGCAACGTCCACGAGCTGCCCATGAGCTTCCAGCAGCAGCCCACGAGCATCCAGAAGCAGCACACGAGCTAGGATGCCAACCAACCACGTGGTTGTGGTGCCCAACCAAGCCAAAACCATGCGTTTTGCTGCTCACCAACTCTCATTCCCGTTCCCCCACACTTCCAATGGTGTTGGGAAGTGAGATGGCAGCCAACCAAGCCAAAACCATGGGTTTTGGAAGCCCACCAACACCCATTCCCCTTTCCACACACTTCCAATGGTGTTTGGAAGTGAGATGACAGCCAACCAAGCATCTTGGACCACTAGGATGTCCACAACCACAACTTGAAGGAGCCAAGCAAGCCAAAACCAATGATTTTGCAAGCCCACCAACTCCTATTCCCCTTCCCACACACTTCCAATGGTGTTTGGAAGTGAGATGGCAGCCAACCAAGCCAAAACGAAGGGTTTTGCAAGCCCACCAACACCCATTCCCCTTCCCACACTCCTCCAATGGTGTTTGGAAGTGAGATGGCAGCCAACCAAGCAAGTTGGACCACTTGTGTGGCCACAACCACGAGGTTGAAGGGTCAAGCAAGCCAAAACCAAGGTTTTTGCAAGCACAACGCTTCTCATTCACCTCCAAAGGTGTGTTTGTAGTGAATGGGAACACGCAAGTTGCTTAAAAACACCTTGGGGAGGGGGCTAGGTGGGGGGCCCACAGGCACCTCCAAACACCCACCCCCCTATATATCTGAGGAACTTTTGGCATCTTCCCCCGCAAGTTCCTGGGGACCCCCTATATTCCTCAGAAAAAACCTCCCTTGAAAAAAATAGCCTGTCCCGCTGCTTCCCACGAGTGGGGGCAACGCCCACGAGCTACCCATGAGCATCCAGAGGCTGCCCACGAGTGGAGGCTACGTCCACGAGCTGCCCATGAGCGTCCCGAAGCTGCCCACGAGTGGGGGCAACGTCCACGAGCTGCCCATGAGCTTCCAGCAGCAGCCCACGAGCATCCAGAAGCAGCACACGAGCTAGGATGCCCACCAACCACGTGGTTGTGGTGCCCAACCAAGCCAAAACCATGCGTTTTGCTGCTCACCAACTCTCATTCCCGTTCCCCCACACTTCCAATGGTGTTGGGAAGTGAGATGGCAGCCAACCAAGCCAAAACCATGGGTTTTGGAAGCCCACCAACACCCATTCCCCTTTCCACACACTTCCAATGGTGTTTGGAAGTGAGATGGTAGCCAACCAAGCATCTTGGACCACTAGGATGGCCACAACCACAACTTGAAGGAGCCAAGCAAGCCAAAACCAATGATTTTGCAAGCCCACCAACTCCTATTCCCCTTCCCACACAGTTCCAATGGTGTTTGGAAGTGAGATGGCAGCCAACCAAGCCAAAACGAAGGGTTTTGCAGGCCCACCAATACCCATTCCCCTTCCCACACTCCTCCAATGGTGTTTGGAAGTGAGATGGCAGCCAACCAAGCAAGTTGGACCACTTGTGTGGCCACAACCACGAGGTTGAAGGGTCAAGCAAGCCAAAACCAAGGTTTTTGCAAGCACAACCCTTCTCATTCACCTCCAAAGGTGTGTTTGTAGTGAATGGGAACACCCAAGTTGCTTAAAAACACCTTGGGGAGGGGGCTAGGTGGGGGGCCCACAGGCACCTCCAAACACCCACCCCCCTATATATCTGAGGAACTTTTGGCATCTTCCCCCGCAAGTTCCTGGGGACCCCCTATATTCCTCAGAAAAAAACCTCCCTTGAAAAAAATAGCCTGTCCCGCTGCTTCCCACGAGTGGGGGCAACGCCCACGAGCTGCCCATGAGCATCCAGAGGCTGCCCACGAGCATCCAGCAGCTGCCCATGAGCATCCCGAAGCTGCCCACGAGTGGTGGCAACGTCGACGAGCTGCCCATGAGCATCCAGCAGCAGCCCACGAGCATCCAGAAGCTGCCCACGAGCTAGGATGCCCACCAACCACGTGGCTGTGGTGCCCAACCAAGCCAAAACCATGAGTTTTGCTGCTCACCAACTCTAATTCCCGTTCCCCCACACTTCCAATGGTGTTGGGAAGTGAGATGGCAGCCAACCAAGCCAAAACCATGGGTTTTGGAAGCCCACCAACACTCATTCCCCTTTCCACACACTTCCAATGGTGTTTGGAAGTGAGATGACAGCCAACCAAGCATCTTGGACCACTAGGATGGCCACAACCACAACTTGAAGGAGCCAAGCAAGCCAAAACCAATGATTTTGCAAGCCCACCAACTCCTATTCCCCTTCCCACACACTTCCAATGGTGTTTGGAAGTGAGATGGCAGCCAACCAAGCCAAAACTAATGGTTTTGCAAGCCCACCAACACCCATTCCCCTTCCCACACTCTTCCAATGGTGTTTGGAAGTGAGATGGCAGCCAACCAAGCAGCATAGACCACAAGTGTGGCCCCAACCACGAGGTTCAAGGGGTCAAGCAAGCAAAACCAAGGTTTTTGCAAGCCCAACCCTTCCCATTCACCTCCAAAGGTGTGTTTGTAGTGAATGGGAACACCCAAGTTGCTTAAAAACACCTTGGGGAGGGGGCTGGATGGGGGGCCCACAGGCAACCCCTAACACCCACACCCCCTATATATCTGAGGAACTTTTGGCATCTTCCCCCGCAAGTTCCTAGGGACCCCTTTTTTTCCTCTCACCCCGTTGCCAACCTCTCTTGCCCCATGGGTAACCCTGCTACTTCCCACAGGTGAGGGCAGCAACTAGAACTTGCCCATGAGCAAGATTGACCACCAACCAAGCAAAAACCAATCTTTTTGTGTAGTCCACGGGCCAAGCTACGGGGAGGCTACGGGCAAGCTACGGGGAGGCTTCGGACAGGCAACGGGGAGGCTACGGCCACGGGCAACCGAGCTACATCCTTAGGCAACTTGGGCCTCGCCCACGAGCAATGCCCATTCACTCCCACACTCGTTTGGGTAGGCCACGTGGAGGCTACGGGGAGGCTACGGACAGGCAACGGGGAGGCTACGGGAAGGCTACGGCCACGGGCAACCGAGCTACATCCTTAGGCAGCTTGGGCCTCGCCCACGAGCAGTGCCCATTCACTCCCACACTCGTTTGGGTAGGCCACGGGGAGGCTACGGGCAAGCTACGGGGAGGCTATGGACAGGCAACGGGGAGGCTACGGCCAGGCAACGGGCAGGCTACGGCCACGGGCAATCGAGCTACATCCTTAGGCAACTTGGGCCTCGCCCACAAGCAATGCCCATTCACTCCCACACTCGTTTGGGTAGGCCATGGGAAGGCTACGGGCAAGACACGGGGAGGCTACGGACGGGCAACGGGGAGGCTAAGGGCAGGCTACGACCACGGGCAACCGAGTTACATTCTTAGGCAACTTGGGCCTCACCCACGAGCAATGCCCATTCACTCCCACACTCGTTGGGGTTGACAACGGGGAGGCTACGGACATGCAACGGGGAGGCAACAGGCAGGCTACGGCCACGGACGACCGAGCGACATACTTAGCCAACTTAGGCCTCGCCCAATACAATTGCACAATCACTCCAACACTCTTTTTGGTTGGCCACGGGGAGGCTACGGCCACGGGGAGGCTACGGCCACGGGCGACCGAGCGACATACTTAGGCAACTTTGGCCTCGCCCAAGACCAATGCACAATCACTCGAACACTCTTTTGGGTTGGCCACAGGGAGGCTACGGCCACGGGCGACCTAGCGACATACTAAGGCAACTTTGGCCTCGCACAAGACCAATGCACAATCACTCCAACTTAGGCCTCGCTTACGAGCAATGCCATTCACTCCCACACTCGTTTGGGTAGGCCACGGGGAGGCTACGGGCAAGCTACAGGGAGGCTACGGACAGGCAACGGGGAGGCTACGGGCAGGCTACGGCCACGGGCGACCGAGCGACATACTTAGGCAACTTGGGCCTCGCCCACGAGCAATGCCCATTCACTCCCACACTCGTTTGGGTAGGCCACGGGGAGGCTACGGGGAGGCTACGGACAGGCAACGGGGAGGCTACGGCCACGGGCAACCGAGCTACATCCTTAGGCAACTTGGGCCTCTCCCACGAGCAATGCCCGTTCACTCCCACACTCGTTGGGGTTGGCCACGGGGAGGCTACGGGGAGGCAACGGGGAAGCTACGGGCAGGCTACGGCCACGGGCAACCGAGCTACATCCTTAGGCAACTTGGGCTTCGCCCACGAGCAATGCCCATTCACTCCCACACTCGTTTGGGTAGGCCACGTGAAGGCTACGGGAAAGCTACGGGGAGGCTACGGACAGGCAACGGGGAGGATACGGGCAGGCTACGGCCACGGGCAACCGAGTTACATCCTTAGGCAACTTGGGCCTCACCCACGAGAAATGCCCATTCACTCCCACACTCATTGGGGTGGGCACGGGGAGGCTACGGGCAAGCTACGGGGAGGCTTTGGACAGGCAACGGGGTGGCAACGGGCAGGCTACAGTCACGGGCGACCGAGCGACATACTTAGCCAGCTTTGGCCTCGCCCAATACCAATGCACAATCACTCCAACACTCTTTTGGGTTGGCCACGGGGAGGCTACGGCCACGGGCGACCGAGCGACACACTTAGGCAACTTGGGCCTCGCCCACGAGCAATGCCCATTCACTCCCCACTCGTTTGGGTAGGCCACGGGGAGGCTACGGGCAAGCTACGGGGAGGCTACGGACAGGCAACGGTGAGGCTACGGGCAGGCTACGGCCACGGGCAACCGAGCTACATCCTTATGCAACTTGGGCCTCGCCCACGAGCAATGCCCATTCACTCCCACACTCGTTGGGGTTTGCCACGGGGAGTCTACGGGGAGGCTACGGACAGGCAACGGGCACGCTACGGGCAGGCTACGGGGAGGCTACGGACAGGCAACGGGGAGGCAACGTGCAGGCTATGGGGAGGCTACGGACAGGCAACGGGGAGGCAACGGGCAGGCTACGGGGAGGCTACGGACAGGCAACGGGCAGGCTACGACCACGGGCGACTGAGCGACATACTTAGCCAACTTTGGCCTCACCAATGCACAATCACTCCAACACTCTTTTGGGTTGGCGACGGGGAGGCTACGGCCACGGGCCACCGAGCGACATACTTAGGCAACTTTGGCCTCGCCCAAGACCAATGCACAATAACTCCAACACTCTTTTGGGTTGGCCACAGGGAGGCTACGGCCACGGGCGACCTAGCGACATACTTAGGCAACTTTGGCCTCGCACAAGACCAATGCACAATCACTCCAACTTAGGCCTCGCTTACGAGCAATGCCCATTCACTCCCACACTCGTTTGGGTAGGCCACGGGGAGGCTACGAGCAAGCTACAGGGAGGCTACGGACAGGCAACGGGGAGGCTACGGGCAGGCTACGACCACGGGCGACCGAGCGACATACTTAGGCAACTTGGGCCTCGCCCACAAGCAATGCCCATTCACTCCCACACTCGTTTGGGTAGGCCACGGGGAGGCTACGGGGAGGCTACGGACAGGCAACGGGGAGGCTACGGCCACGGGCAACCGAGCTACATCCTTAGGCAACTTGGGCCTCTCCCACGAGCAATGCCCGTTCACTCCCACGCTCGTTGGGGTTGGCCACGGGGAGGCTACGGGGAGGCTAAGGACAGGCAACGGGGAGGCAACGGGGAAGCTACGGGCAGGCTACGGCCACGGGCAACCGAGCTACATCCTTAGGCAACTTGGGCTTCGCCCACGAGCAATGCCCATTCACTCCCACACTCGTTTGGGTAGGCCACGTGAAGGCTACGGGCAAGCTACGGGGAGGCTACGGACCGGCAACGGGGAGGATACGGGCAGGCTACGGCCACGGGCAACCGAGTTACATCCTTAGGCAACTTGGGCCTCACCCACGAGCAATGCCCATTCACTCCCACACTCATTGGGGTGGGCACGGGGAGGCTACGTGCAAGCTACGGGGAGGCTTTGGACAGGCAACGGGGTGGCAACGGGCAGGCTACGGCCACGGGCGACCGAGCGACATACTTAGCCAGCTTTGGCCTCGCCCAATACCAATGCACAATCACTCCAAAACTCTTTTGGGTTGGCCACGGGCGACCGAGCGACACACTTAGGCAACTTGGGCCTCACCCACGAGCAATGCCCATTCACTCCCACACTCGTTTGGGTAGGCCACGGGGAGGCTACGGGCAAGCTACGGGGAGGCTACGGACAGGCAACGGGGAGGCTACGGCCACGGGCAACCGAGCTACATCCTTAGGCAACTTGGGCCTCGCCCACGAGCAATGCCCATTCACTCCCACACTTGTTGGGGTTTGCCACGGGGAGTCTACGGGGAGGCTACGGACAGGCAACGGGCAGGCTACGGGAAGGCTACGGGGAGGCTACGGACAGGCAACGGGGAGGCAACGGGCAGGCTACGGGGAGGCTACGGACAGGCAACGGGGAGGCAACGGGCAGGCTACGGGGAGGCTACGGACAGGCAACGGGCAGGCTACGGCCACGGGCGACCGAGCGACATACTTAGCCAACTTTGGCCTCACCAATGCACAATCACTCCAACACTCTTTTGGGTTGGCCACGGGGAGGCTACGGCCACGGGCCACCGAGCGATATACTTAGGCAACTTTGGCCTCGCCCAAGACCAATGCACAATAACTCCAACACTCTTTTGGGTTGGCCACAGGGAGGCTACGGCCACGGGCGACCGAGCGACAAACTTAGGCAACTTGGGCCTCGCTTACGAGCAATGCCCATTCACTCCCACACTCGTTTGGGTAGGCCACGGGGAGGCTACGGGCAAGCTACAGGGAGGCTACGGACAGGCAACGGGGAGGCTACGGGCAGGCTACGGCCACGGGCAACCGAGCTACATCCTTAGGCAACTTGGGCCTCGCCCACGAGCAATGCCCATTCACTCCCACACTCGTTGGGGTTTGCCACGGGGAGTCTACGGGGAGGCTACGGACAGGCAACGGGCAGGCTACATGCAGGCTACGGGGAGGCTACGGACAGGCAACGGGGAGGCTACGGCCACGGGCAACCGAGCTACATCCTTAGGCAACTTGGGCCTCTCCCACGAGCAATGCCCGTTCACTCCCACGCTCGTTGGGGTTGGCCACGGGGAGGCTACGGGGAGGCTAAGGACAGGCAACGGGGAGGCAACGGGGAAGCTACGGGCAGGCTACGGCCACGGGCAACCGAGCTACATCCTTAGGCAACTTGGGCTTCGCCCACGAGCAATGCCCATTCACTCCCACACTCGTTTGGGTAGGCCACGTGAAGGCTACGGGCAAGCTACGGGGAGGCTACGGACCGGCAACGGGGAGGATACGGGCAGGCTACGGCCACGGGCAACCGAGTTACATCCTTAGGCAACTTGGGCCTCACCCACGAGCAATGCCCATTCACTCCCACACTCATTGGGGTGGGCACGGGGAGGCTACGTGCAAGCTACGGGGAGGCTTTGGACAGGCAACGGGGTGGCAACGGGCAGGCTACGGCCACGGGCGACCGAGCGACATACTTAGCCAGCTTTGGCCTCGCCCAATACCAATGCACAATCACTCCAAAACTCTTTTGGGTTGG
>OY821770.1:23100000-23117500 GCA_963682175.1 Triglochin maritima
AAGAATAAGTATCCTGTGCCCAATATTGAAGACTTGTTTGACAAGCTAGGGAAGGCGAGGTTCTTCTCTAAGATGGACTTGAGGAGCGGGTACTATCAAGTCCGAATTGCTGAAGGAGATGAGGAGAAGACGGCTTGTGTGACGCGGTATGGGTCATATGAGTTCAGGGTCATGCCGTTCGGTTTGACAAACGCGCCGGCAACGTTTTGCAACCTTATGAACGATGTATTCTCAGAATATCTCGACAACTTTGTGGTGGTCTACTTGGATGACATTGTCGTGTATAGCGAGGACTTGGGGTCGCATAAGGTACACTTGGCCAAGGTTTTGGCAAAGCTCCGGGAGCACAAGTTATACTTGAAGCGAGAGAAGTGCGCTTTCGCCCAAACCAAGATAGGGTTCTTGGGGCACATTATTGGGGACGGCAAGGTGAGCATGGATCCAAAGAAGACCGAGGCGATAGCGGACTGGCCGATACCCACCGAGGTAACTGAACTTCGCTCATTTTTGGGACTAACGAATTATTACCGGAAGTTTGTTCAGGAGAATAGCCGCATTGCCGCACCTTTAACATACTTGTTAAAGAAGGACAAGACCTGGAATTGGTCAAGTCAATGCCAAGGGGCATTTGAGGGGTTGAAACACGCGATGGTGTCTCAGCCGGTGCTAGTTCTTCCGAGGTTCGATATGGAATTCGAGGTGACTACGGATGCTAGCGACACTGCTATTGGGGGAGTTCTAGTGCAAGATGGACATCCGGTGGCTTATGAGAGTCGTAAGCTAAATCCGGCTGAGAGGAGGTATTCCGTGCATGAAAGGGAACTCACAGCAGTTGTGCATTGCCTAAGGACTTCGAGAGTCTACTTGTTGGGAAGGCGTTTCACGGTGTATACGGACAACGTGGCCACGAGTTGTTTCGAGAACACCAAGAAGCTAACGCCTAAACAGGCAAGATGGCAAGATTACTTAGCCGAGTTTGATTTCGTGCTCAAGTACAAGCCTGGGAGGCTTAATCAGGTAGCCGACGCACTTAGTAGGAGGGATTCCGAAAATGCAGGGGAGGAGGCGACCTTAGTGACCGTCACTGGAATCCAGGGGGATATCCTTGACAAAATCAGAGAAGCTACACAAGCTGACGCGGAATGCAAGCGTATTAGTTCGCATATTGAGGAAGGTCTGACGAGACGCTTCTGGAAAGATGATGGGATCATCTGGGCTAAAGGGGAGAGGCCCTACGTGCCTATGTCAGGGGACTTGAGGAGCATGCTTTTGCATGACCCGCACGACGCGCGATACGCTGGTCATCCGGGGGCGGAGAGGACTGCAGCTTTGTTAGGGAGTAGCTACTTTTGGCCAAACATGGAGAAGGATGTGGAACTCTATGTGAGGACGTGTCTTGTGTGCCAACAAGACAAGGTGGAGAGACAAAAGGAGAAAGGTCTCCTACATCCTTTGCCTATACCAGAGGGTCCGTGGATGAGTTGTTCTATGGACTTTGTGTCCGGATTTCCTAAGGTAGAAGGATGCACGGCGATCATGGTTGTCGTGGATAGGTTCTCAAAGTATGGAGTATTTATCGCAACACCAAGCACATGCACGACGGAGAATGCAGCCACCTAGTTCATGCGGAACGTGGTCAAGAATTGGGGTCTGCCAAGGGACATCGTGAGCGATCGAGATGCAAGGTTCACAGGAAAGTTTTGGAGGCGGTTGTTTGAATTGCTAGGGACGCAACTCAAGTTCTCCACCAGCAATCACCCTCAGACTGACGGGCAGACTGAGAGGGTGAATGCGATGCTCGAGGAGTATCTTAGACACTATGTGCAAGCTAACCAAAACAATTGGGTGGATCTCTTGGATGTAGCACAGTTTAGCTATAACTTGCACAAGTCGTCTTCCACAGGACATAGTCCGTTTGAGGTTGCAACGGGACGACAACCTATGGTTCCCTTGGAGTTGGGGAAAGCGGACGAAGGAACATGTCCAGCAGCGTATAGGTACGCTAGAGCACGCCAAAATCAGGTTGAAGAAGCACGGGACTTCTTGGCCAAGGCGCAGTGCAAGATGAAGAAGGCATCGGACAAAGGGGGGAGGAACGTGGAGTTCGAAGTTGGAGAGCAAGTGTGGCTCAAACTTACTCCTCAGGTTGGGAAGAAGATCCTAACTAAGGATGCGCATAAGGGGATCATTCCAAAATTCGATGGGCCATTCAAGATCATCAAGCAGATAGGTAATGCAGCCTATCACATTGAGTTACCGGAGACACTCAAGCTACACCCCGTTTTCCATGTGAGCAATCTCAAAAGGTACTACAAAGACAACGAGAATCCAGATCGGGCGCTACCAAGACGGGCCCGGCCAACTATCCGAGTTCCTTTTGATAAGGAGGCCGAGGCTATTCTTAAGAAGAAGAAACGAGGAGGGAGCAGGCGCAACCGACAGGTTTTCTACTTGGTAAAGTTGAAGGGACTACCCGAGGAGGAAGAGACTTGGGAGACGGACGTGACTTTGTGGGAGTACGACGGGTTGATCAGCAAATTTCTGGCCAACCGAACCATAAGTTCGTCGAGGGCGACGAACGGGTTAGGTGGGGGAGATTTGTCACCAAGTTGAGATTGAGGGAGACGCCTAGGGTGCACCAACCAGGAGGGTCTAGTAGCCGGGACTACCTGAGAGACGAAGAAGTGCACAATTGGTGGCTTGGAGCGCAAGGGTTCGTGGAAGAGCACCAATACTTGGGATCTGAGGATGTCCAAGGGAGGTCGAGGAGCATCAGCAAACATGGCGCGAGCATGGATGTTTGGGAAGCCAAGACACTTGCGTATGGGTCAGCAAGGACTGAGAACGAGTCAAGGCAGGTTGCTGATTGTGTCGGAACGGTTAGGCAAGCCCTCCTTGAAAATAGGATTCGGTTAGGAACGGGTCCGTAACCGAATCGGGGAAAATTTGCGTTGGCCAAAATTGTTCTCCTTAAAAATAGGGATCGGTTATACTTGTCCTTAAAAATAGGAGTCGGTTATGGAATGGGTCAATAACCGAACGGAGGTGGCATGAGTGGGCTGACCGGGTCAAGCCCCACTAATGCATGCCTCTCCAACGTGTGCATTCGGTTTTGGGGAGAAACCGAATCAAGCCAACATGATCCCCACGTTCTGGTCAAGGGTGACCAAGTCCCTAACCGTTTTATTCGGTTATAACCCCATGCGTGATTTATAGGAGGCACTAGAGAGAGTGGCCTTAGTGGGGAGAGTGGGCATTCGGTTTTGCCCCACTCCTCCACAACCAAAGGAGAGTTAGAGGTGATAGTGGGGATCATGGTTCCCCACGTGTACATGAAGTGGGAGGCTCACAACATGTATAAAAGGGATGCACCTCCAACCTGTGGAAAGGGCATCACGACTAGAGATAGGGTTTTTCTAGTTGTATCGGGTTTTCCTTCCTTCTTCCATCCCTAAGGAATTGTAATTCGTTTGTTCATTGCAATAAAGAGTTGTGATTCCGCCAACGTTGTTTGTGTGTACGTTTTCGTTGGTGCTTGTTTAAACTCTGCGGGAAACCGAGGGAGTTGTACGGTTGTGTTGGTGTTTTCAATCTTCCCCGCGGGGATAGAGCGTTTGGCGAGGCCAAAGCTCGAAAAAGTTGAAATTTGAGTGTCTCTAAAGGACTCCTAACACGACCGGTGACAGTAGGCCCATATCCTACCATCGACAGTTGATAGGGCAGAAATTTGAATGATGTGTCGCCGGCACGAAGGCCATGCGATCCGACAAGTTATCATGATTCATCAGAACAACGGACCGAAGCCCACGTCAGCCTTTTACCTAACAAATGCAACCCTTCCAGAAGTCGGGGTTTGGTGCACGTATTAGCTCTAGAATTACTACGGTTATCCGAGTAGCAAATACCATCAAACAAACTATAACTGATTTAATGAGCCATTCGCAGTTTCACAGTCTGAATTAGTTCATACTTGCACATGCATGGCTTAATCTTTGAGACAAGCATATGACTACTGGCAGGATCAACCAGGTAGCATCCTCAAGAAAAGACACCCTTGGGCGTTCGATCGACTGAGCACAGAGCAAGGCGCCACGAAAACGACCGCAAGGATGCTTAACCTTTGTTTCGGGACAAATAGCCAACAGAAGAGGACCAAGGGCGTGTAGACGCCCATGACCTGCTGGAAGGGACCGATTCCCCCCAAGCCTAGGCGGGAACCCAAGCGCCGCTTGCCGTTGTACTAGACAAACGCACGCTGCAGAGGCTCAAGGCCACCTGGCGATGCTGCAAGCCGCACAAGCAACAAGTCAGCACACAGAGGCAACGAGTGATCATTTTGCTTGCCATCAAAGGTAGAGAGCAAACAAGCCTACCAATCGGTCACCTTGATGGAAGGGACGACTACATGATCTACAAGCTCTCGTGGTGGTCGGTTGCTCTGAAACAAGCACGGGATCCACCACGCGTAGCAAGTATGCAGCAACTCATGCACCGGCACGGCTCACCAAATCATTGGTCGTAGCGTCCAACAATAGAGAGCAGCCTACACCTAAGCAGGATGCAAACGATTGGAATCACAATTAACCAACGAAACGGGGCCGCCGTGTACGAAATAACGAACCTCTAAAACCGACAGAATCCTGGGAGGGGGCTCAAAAGAGCAATCCCCACACCCCCCCCCCCACCAACCGACGGGCTCCAAAACGTAGGCATTCTTTAACCAACGAATGCACGTAAATCCAACCGCAATCCAACACGAGCACGATCCCAAACGGGAAATGCAACACCATTTCCCACAAGCACATCGAGAACCAAAGAGCATATGAAAACCAACGAATGCCCAAATCCAACAAATTCCATCCAAGATGCGCTTGTGAGAACACACGAGGTCCCTTGGATCCATGGGCAGCCAAGGAGGTGGGGTGGGGGGAGGGGGGTGCGACCTCGTGTGACCCTCAAAAACCAACCATAACACCCCCCTCTTACATGTATGTAATCTCAGGAGATTTGGCCATCCCAACGGCAATCCAACCCAACCGAGCACGATCCCAAAAGGGAAACGCACCACTCCCACAAGCGCATGGAACCGAAGAGCATACTTTGAAACCCAACGAATTGCTCCAAATCCAACACCAATCCCAACCAACATGCGCTTGTGAGACTTACACGAGGTCCGTTGGCCCATTGCGCAGCCAAGGAGGGGGTGGAAACCTCGTGTGAACAGGGACCCTCAAACCATCCACACCCCCTATATATCTGCGGAACTTTTGGCATCTTCCCCCGCAAGTTCCTGGGGACCCCTTTTTTTCCTCTCACCCCGTTGCCAACCTCTCTTGCCCCATGGGTAACCCTGCTACTTCCCACAGGTGAGTGCAACAACTAGAACTTGCCCATGAGCAAGATTGACCACCAACCAAGCAAAAACCAATATTTTTGTGTAGTCCACGGGCCAAGCTACGGGGAGGCTACGGGCAAGCTACGGGGAGGCTTCGGACAGGCAACGGGGAGGCTACGGCCACGGGCAACTGAGCTACATCCTTAGGCAACTTGGGCCTCGCCCACGAGCAATGCCCATTCACTCCCACACTCGTTTGGGTAGGCCACGTGGAGGCTACGGGGAGGCTACGGACAAGCAACGGGGAGGCTACGGGAAGGCTACGGCCACGGGCAACCGAGCTACATCCTTAGGCAGCTTGGGCCTCGCCCACGAGCAATGCCCATTCACTCCCACACTCGTTTGGGTAGGCCACGGGGAGGCTACGGGCAAGCTACGGGGAGGCTATGGACAGGCAACGGGGAGGCTACGGCCAGACAACGGGCAGGCTACGGCCACGGGCAATCGAGCTACATCCTTAGGCAACTTGGGCCTCGCCCACGAGCAATGCCCATTCACTCCCACACTCGTTTGGGTAGGCCATGGGAAGGCTACGGGCAAGACACGGGGAGGCTACGGACGGGCAACGGGGAGGCTACGGGCAGGCTACGGCCACGGGCAACCGAGTTACATTCTTAGGCAACTTGGGCCTCACCCACGAGCAATGCCCATTCACTCCCACACTCGTTGGGGTTGACCACGGGGAGGCTACGGACAGGCAACGGGGAGGCAACAGGCAGGCTACGGCCACGGGCGACCGAGCGACATACTTAGCCAACTTAGGCCTCGCCCAATACAATTGCACAATCACTCCAACACTCTTTTCGGTTGGCCACGAGGAGGCTACAGCCACGGGCGACCGAGCGACATACTTAGGCAACTTTGGCCTCGCCCAAGACCAATGCACAATCACTCGAACACACTTTTGGGTTGGCCACAGGGAGGCTACGGCCACGGGCGACCTAGCGACATACTTAGGCAACTTTGGCCTCGCACAAGACCAATGCACAATCACTCCAACTTAGGCCTCGCTTACAAGCAATGCCCATTCACTCCCACACTCGTTTGGGTAGGCCACGGGGAGGCTACGGGCAAGCTACAGGGAGGCTACGGACAGGCAACGAGGAGGCTACGGGCAGGCTACGGCCACGGGCGACCGAGCGACATACTTAGGCAACTTGGGCCTAGCCCACGAGCAATGCCCATTCACTCCCACACTCAATTGGGTAGGCCACGGGGAGGCTACGGGGAGGCTACGGACAGGCAACGGGGAGGCTACGGCCACGGGCAACCGAGCTACATCCTTAGCAACTTGGGCCTCTCCCACGAGCAATGCTCGTTCACTCCCACACTCGTTGGGGTTGGCCACGGGGAGGCTACGGGGACGCTACGAACAGGCAACAGGGAAGCTACGGGCAGGCTACGGCCACGGGCAACCGAGCTACATCCTTAAGCAACTTGGGCTTCGCCCACGAGCAATGCCCATTCACTCCCACACTCGTTTGGGTAGGCCACGTGAAGGCTACGGGCAAGCTACGGGGAGGCTACGGACAGGCAACGGGGAGGATACGGGCAGGCTACGGCCACGGGCAACCGAGTTACATCCTTAGGCAACTTGGGCCTCACCCACGAGCAATGCCCATTCACTCCCACACTCATTGGGGTGGGCACGGGGAGGCTACGGGCAAGCTACGGGGAGGCTTCGGACAGGCAACGGGGTGGCAACGGGCAGGCTACGACCACGGGCGACCGAGCGACATACTTAGCCAGCTTTGGCCTCGCCCAATACCAATGCGCAATCACTCCAACACTCTTTTGGGTTGGCCACGGGGAGGCTACGGCCACGGGCGACCGAGCGACACACTTAGGCAACTTGGGCCTCGCCCACAAGCAATGCCCATTCACTCCCACACTCGTTTGGGTAGGCCACGGGGAGGCTACGGGCAAGCTACGGGGAGGCTACGGACAGGCAACGGGCAGGCTACGGCCAAGGGCAACCGAGCTACATCCTTAGGCAACTTGGGCCTCGCCCACGAGCAATGCCCATTCACTCCCACACTCGTTGGGGTTTGCCACGGGGAGTCTACGGGGAGGCTACGGACAGGCAACGGGCAGGCTACGGGGAGGCTACGGACAGGCAACGGGCAGGCTACGGCCACGGGCGACCGAGCGACATACTTAGCCAACTTTGGCCTCACCAATGCACAATCACTCCAACACTCTTTTGGGTTGGCCACGGGGAGGCTACGGCCACGGGCCACCGAGCGACATACTTAGGCAACTTTGGCCTCGCCCAAGACCAATGCACAATAACTCCAACACTCCTTTGGGTTGGCCACAGGGAGGCTACGGACACGGGCGACCGAGCGACACACTTAGGCAACTTGGGCCTCGCCCACGAGCAATGCCCATTCACTCCCACACTCGTTTGGGTAGGCCACGGGGAGACTACGGGCAAGCTACGGGGAGGCTACGGACAGGCAACGGGGAGGCTACGGCCACGGGCAACCGAGCTACATCCTTAGGCAACTTGGGCCTCGCCCACGAGCAATGCCCTTTCACTCCCACACTCGTTTGGGTAGGCCACGGGGAGGCTACGGGCAAGCTACGGGGAGGCTACAGACAGGCAACGGGGAGGCTACGGGCAGGCTACGGCCACGGGCAACCGAGCTACATCATTAGGCAACTTGGGCCTCGCCCACGAGCAATGCCCATTCACTCCTACACTCGTTGGGGTTTGCCACGGGGAGTCTACGGGGAGGCTACGGACAGGCAACGGGCAGGCTACGGGCAGGCTACGGGGAGGCAACGGGGAGGCAACGGGCAGGCTACGGGGAGGCTACGGACAGGCAACGGGCAGGCTACGGCCACGGGCGACCGAGCGACATACTTAGCGAACTTTGGCCTCACCAATGCACAATCACTCCAACACTCTTTTGGGTTGGCCACGGGGAGGCTACGGCCACGGGCCACCGAGCGACATACTTAGGCAACTTTGGCCTCGCCCAAGACCAATGCACAATAACTCCAACACGCTTTTGGGTTGGCCACAGGGAGGCTACGGACACGGGCGACCGAGCGACACACTTAGGCAACTTGGGCGTCGCTTACGAGCAATGCCCATTCACTCCAACACTCGTTTGGGTAGGCCACGGGGAGGCTACGGGCAAGCTACAGGGAGGCTACGGGGAGGCTACGGACAGGCTACGGGCAGCCTACGGCCACGGGCAACCGAGCTACATCCTTAGGCAACTTGGGCCTCGCCCACGAGCAATGGCCATTCACTCCCACACTCGTTGGGGTTTGCCACGGGGAGTCTACGGGGAGTCTACGGACAGGCAACGGGCAGGCTACGGGCAGGCTACGGGGAGGTTACGGACAGGCAACGGGGAGGCAACGGGCAGGCTACGGGGAGGCTACGGACAGGCAACGGGCAGGCTACGGCCACGGGCGACCGAGCGACATACTTAGCCAACTTTGGCCTCACCAATGCACAATCACTCCAACACTCTTTTGGGTTGGCCACGGGGAGGCTACGGCCACGGGCCACCGAGCGACATACTTAGGCAACTTTGGCCTCGCCCAAGACCAATGCACAATAACTCCAACACGCTTTTGGGTTGGCCACAGGGAGGCTACGGACACGGGCGACCGAGCGACACACTTAGGCAACTTGGGCGTCGCTTACGAGCAATGCCCATTCACTCCAACACTCGTTTGGGTAGGCCACGGGGAGGCTACGGGCAAGCTACAGGGAGGCTACGGGGAGGCTACGGACAGGCTACGGGCAGCCTACGGCCACGGGCAACCGAGCTACATCCTTAGGCAACTTGGGCCTCGCCCACGAGCAATGGCCATTCACTCCCACACTCGTTGGGGTTTGCCACGGGGAGTCTACGGGGAGTCTACGGACAGGCAACGGGCAGGCTACGGGCAGGCTACGGGGAGGTTACGGACAGGCAACGGGGAGGCAACGGGCAGGCTACGGGGAGGCTACGGACAGGCAACGGGCAGGCTACGGCCACGGGCGACCGAGCGACATACTTAGCGAACTTTGGCCTCACCAATGCACAATCACTCCAACACTCTTTTGGGTTGGCCACGGGGAGGCTACGGCCACGGGCCACCGAGCGACATACTTAGGCAACTTTGGCCTCGCCCAAGACCAATGCACAATAACTCCAACACGCTTTTGGGTTGGCCACAGGGAGGCTACGGACACGGGCGACCGAGCGACACACTTAGGCAACTTGGGCGTCGCTTACGAGCAATGCCCATTCACTCCAACACTCGTTTGGGTAGGCCACGGGGAGGCTACGGGCAAGCTACAGGGAGGCTACGGGGAGGCTACGGACAGGCTACGGGCAGCCTACGGCCACGGGCAACCGAGCTACATCCTTAGGCAACTTGGGCCTCGCCCACGAGCAATGGCCATTCACTCCCACACTCGTTGGGGTTTGCCACGGGGAGTCTACGGGGAGTCTACGGACAGGCAACGGGCAGGCTACGGGCAGGCTACGGGGAGGTTACGGACAGGCAACGGGGAGGCAACGGGCAGGCTACGGGGAGGCTACGGACAGGCAACGGGCAGGCTACGGCCACGGGCGACCGAGCGACATACTTAGCCAACTTTGGCCTCACCAATGCACAATCACTCCAACACTCTTTTGGGTTGGCCACGGGGAGGCTACGGCCACGGGCCACCGAGCGACATACTTAGGCAACTTTGGCCTCGCCCAAGACCAATGCACAATAACTCCAACACGCTTTTGGGTTGGCCACAGGGAGGCTACGGACACGGGCGACCGAGCGACACACTTAGGCAACTTGGGCGTCGCTTACGAGCAATGCCCATTCACTCCAACACTCGTTTGGGTAGGCCACGGGGAGGCTACGGGCAAGCTACAGGGAGGCTACGGGGAGGCTACGGACAGGCTACGGGCAGCCTACGGCCACGGGCAACCGAGCTACATCCTTAGGCAACTTGGGCCTCGCCCACGAGCAATGGCCATTCACTCCCACACTCGTTGGGGTTTGCCACGGGGAGTCTACGGGGAGTCTACGGACAGGCAACGGGCAGGCTACGGGCAGGCTACGGGGAGGTTACGGACAGGCAACGGGGAGGCAACGGGCAGGCTACGGGGAGGCTACGGACAGGCAACGGGCAGGCTACGGCCACGGGCGACCGAGCGACATACTTAGCCAACTTTGGCCTCACCAATGCACAATCACTCCAACACTCTTTTGGGTTGGCCACGGGGAGGCTACGGCCACGGGCCACCGAGCGACATACTTAGGCAACTTTGGCCTCGCCCAAGACCAATGCACAATAACTCCAACACTCTTTTGGGTTGGCCACAGGGAGGCTACGGACACGGGCGACCGAGCGACACACTTAGGCAACTTGGGCGTCTTTTACGAGCAATGCCCATTCACTCCAACACTCGTTTGGGTAGGCCACGGGGAGGCTACGGGCAAGCTACAGGGAGGCTACGGGGAGGCTACGGACAGGCTACGGGCAGGCTACGGCCACGGGCAACCGAGCTACATCCTTAGGCAACTTGGGCCTCGCCCACGAGCAATGGCCATTCACTCCCACACTCGTTGGGGTTTACCACGGGGAGTCTACGGGGAGGCTACGGACAGGCAACGGGCAGGCTACGGGCAGGCTACGGGGAGGTTACGGACAGGCAACGGGGAGGCAACGGGCAGGCTACGGGGAGGCTACGGACAGGCAACGGGCAGGCTACGGCCACGGGCGACCGAGCGACATACTTAGCCAACTTTGGCCTCACCAATGCACAATCACTCCAACACTCTTTTGGGTTGGCCACGGGGAGGCTACGGCCACGGGCCACCGAGCGACATACTTAGGCAACTTTGGCCTCGCCCAAGACCAATGCACAATAACTCCAACACTCTTTTGGGTTGGCCACAGGGAGGCTACGGCCACGGGCGACCGAGCGACACACTTAGGCAACTTGGGCCACACCCACGAGCAATGCCCATTCACTCCCACACTCGTTTGGGTAGGCCACGGGGAGGCTACGGGCAGGCTACGGACAGGTAACGGGGAGGCTACGACCACGGGCCACCGAGCTACAACCTTAGGCAACTTGGGCCTCGCCCACGAGCAATGCCCTTTCACTCCCACACTCGTTTGGGTAGGCCACGGGGAGGCTACGGCCACAGGCAACCGAGCTACATCCTTAGGTAACATTGGCCTCGCCCACGAGCAAGGCCCTTTCACTCCCACACTCGTTTGGGTAGGCCACGGGGAGGCTACGGGCAAGCTACGGGGAGGCTACGGACAGGCAACGGGGAGGCTACGGGCAGGCTACGGCCACGGGCAACCGAGCTACATCCTTAGGCAACTTGGGCCTCGCCCACGAGCAATGCCCATTCACTCCCACACTCGTTGGGGTTTGCCACGGGGAGTCTACGGGGAGGCTACGGACAGGCAACGGGCAGGCTACGGGCAGGCTACGGGGAGGCTACGGACAGGCAACGGGGAGGCAACGGGCAGGCTACGGGGAGGCTACGGACAGGCAACGGGCAGGCTACGGCCACGGGCGACCGAGCGACATACTTAGCGAACTTTGGCCTCACCAATGCACAATCACTCCAACACTCTTTTGGGTTGGCCACGGGGAGGCTACGGCCACGGGCCACCGAGCGACATACTTAGGCAACTTTGGCCTCGCCCAAGACCAATGCACAATAACTCCAACACTCTTTTGGGTTGGCCACAGGGAGGCTACGGACACGGGCGACCGAGCGACACACTTAGGCAACTTGGGCGTCGCTTACGAGCAATGCCCATTCACTCCAACACTCGTTTGGGTAGGCCACGGGGAGGCTACGGGCAAGCTACAGGGAGGCTACGGGGAGGCTACGGACAGGCTACGGGCAGGCTACGGCCACGGGCAACCGAGCTACATCCTTAGGCAACTTGGGCCTCGCCCACGAGCAATGGCCATTCACTCCCACACTCGTTGGGGTTTGCCACGGGGAGTCTACAGGGAGCCTACGGACAGGCAACGGGCAGGCTACGGGCAGGCTACGGGGAGGTTACGGACAGGCAACGGGGAGGCAACGGGCAGGCTATGGGGAGGCTACGGACAGGCAACGGGCAGGCTACGGCCACGGGCGACCGAGCGACATACTTAGCCAACTTTGGCCTCACCAATGCACAATCACTCCAACACTCTTTTGGGTTGGCCACGGGGAGGCTACGGCCACGGGCCACCGAGCGACATACTTAGGCAACTTTGGCCTCGCCCAAGACCAATGCACAATAACTCCAACACTCTTTTGGGTTGGCCACAGGGAGGCTACGGCCACGGGCGACCGAGCGACACACTTAGGCAACTTGGGCCACACCCACGAGCAATGCCCATTCACTCCCACACTCGTTTGGGTAGGCCACGGGGAGGCTACGGGCAGGCTACGGACAGTTAACGGGGAAGCTACGACCACGGGCCACCGAGCTACAACCTTAGGCAACTTGGGCCTCGCCCACGAGCAATGCCCTTTCACTCCCACACTCGTTTGGGTAGGCCACGGGGAGGCTACGGACAGGCTACGACCACAGGCAACCGAGCTACATCCTTAGGCAACTTGGGTCTCGCTCACGAGTAATTTTCATTCACTCCCAAACTCGTTTGGGTAGGCCACGGGGAGGCTACGGGCAGGCTACGGACAGGCAACGGGGAGGCTACGGCCACGGGCGACCGAGCTACATCCTTAGGCAACTTGGGCCTCGCCCACGAGCAATGCCCTTTCACTGCCACACTCGTTCGGGTAGGCCACGGGGAGGCTACGGACAGGCTACGGGCAGGCTACGGCCACAGAGGCAACCGAGCTACATCCTTAGGCAACTTGGGCCTCGCCCACGAGCAATTTCCATTCACTCCCACACTCGTTTGGGTAGGCCACGGGGAGGCTACGGGCAGGCTACGCACAGGCAACGGGGAGGCTACGGCCACGGGCGACCGAGCTACATCCTTAGGCAACTTGGGCCTCGCCCACGAGCAATGCCCTTTCACTCCCACACTCGTTTGGGTAGGCCACGGGGAGGCTACGGCCACAGGCAACTGAGCTACATCCTTAGGTAACTTTGGCCTCGCCCACGAGCAATGCCCATTCACTCCTACACTCGTTTTGGTAGGCCATGGGGAGGCTACGGCCACGGGCAGGCAACGGCCACGGGCGACATCCTTAGGCATGGATCTCAGTAACTGATCGCCCACGCCCGTTCGTCCGTCGGCCAAGGCCCAAGGCCAAAGCCAAGCCAAGCCAAGCCAAGCACGCGCGTTATATTTTTTTAGGAGCGCACAAAAGGTGGCGTCCATGATTTTAGAAATTGATTCGACAGGCAAGGTTTGATAGAGGAGGCTACGTGAAACCATCAAATTTTGTCACAACGCCACCGATTTTGGGCACCGCGTTACCACTTGTTATGCCAACACGTCAAAATTTGCAACATCCCCATCCGTTTCGGGCATCCTTTTCCACAGGCAACCTTTTGGTAGCGCAGGCAAGGCAAACCCATTATAATTTGCCACATGCCGCCGTTTCTGGCATCTGTTTCCCACAAGCCCACCCTTTTTCAACCATGCTTCCTCCAAAACCCACGCCGACCCCCTCCCAAGCACCTCTTGGTGCGCTTGGGATGGCCGAGGCTGCACATGGGCAGCTCAAGGAGGGGGTGGGCAAGGTGCCCGTGGGCACCCCCAAGAGACCCTACCCCCTACATATCTGAGGAACTTTTGTCATCTTTCCCCGCAAGTTCCCAGGGCCCCCCTCCCTCCCCCCTACACGAAGGGTGGAGTTGTGACGTACCCCCTACTAGAGGTGGTCAGCAAAGGAACGAAGACACCCACCATGCTCTCCACGGGCAACCAACCAAGCAGCTTGTACCACTAGGGTGGCCACAAGCCACAAGGTTGAAGTGGTCAAGCAAGCAAAAACCATGGGTTTTGCAAGCCCAACCCTTCTTCCCACACACTTCTTCCAATGGTCTTGGGAAGTGAATGGGAAGCCCCAAGTTGCCCATGGGCAGCCTGGGGAGGGGGTGGGAAGCGAATGGGAAGCCCCCCGAGCTGCCCATGGGAAGCCCATGGGCACCCCCAAACACCCACACCCCCCATATATCTGAGGAACTTTTGGCATCTTCCCCCGCAAGTTCCTGGGAAGTCCAATTTTCCCCCCCACTCTACACTTGGGCGTTTTTTTTTGGGACTCGGCGACTACCAACACCGCAATGGTACAACACCGTCGGGGCAAGCCGCCGGACATCCCGTGCTTAAGTCCCGTACACCACCCTTGGACTTCGGTCCGACACTTGGCGAAAAATTTGTAGAGGTCCTCGCCCTCGGATTGACCTCCGCACTTCCACGATGTGGGAGGGACGAATCCAGGCGACGGAGGGCTGAATCTCAGTGGATCGTGGCAGCAAGGCCACTCTGCCACTTACAATACCCAGTCGCGTATTTAAGTCGTCTGCAAAAGATTCTGCTCGTTGTCCGATCGTATTTGACATTCAAGGTGACTGCGCCGTCAATCCACGGCGACAGCTTAACCAACGACATGGGCCCGTGGGTGCTCAAAGCCCCTAATTTGGGTCGGTTATGAGACAACAAGCACTAGCACCGCATGATTAGCTTGGATTCTGACTTAGAGGCGTTCAGTCATAATCCAACACACGGTAGCTTCGCGCCACTGGCTTTTCAACCAAGCGCGATGACCAATTGTGTGAATCAACGGTTCCTCTCGTACTAGGTTGAATTACTATCGCGGCACGATCATCAGTAGGGTAAAACTAACTTGTCTCACGACGGTCTAAACCCAGCTCACGTTCCCTATTGGTGGGTGAACAATCCAACACTTGGTGAATTCTGCTTCACAATGATAGGAAGAGCCGACATCGAAGGATCAAAAAGCAACGTCGCTACGAACGCTTGGCTGCCACAAGCCATTCCACTCTTTCCACTCTCTCTCCTCCACTCTTTCTCTCTCCTGGCGATTTTGGGATTTCCTTGTTTTTCTTGTCCCGACCTTCTCCATGGCTAATGGAGAAGGGTCTTGTGGCTCTCCACCCATCACGATTGGATCTCCACGGGTAGTTCCATGGTCGGATCAGGGTGGTTTAGGAAAGTCTTTTGCGGAGATGGTCAGGAAGGGGGTAGCGAGGGAGGATTGCTCCTTGCAATTTTTCCAGCCATCGAGTATAGGAGGGGAGAAGATCGCCATTGTTGGGGAGGAGATTCTGTCAAGGGTGCAAAAGAAAGGGGGCGGCACAATAGTTCTAAAAGCTGTGGGGAAGCTTTATCAACAACAAGTGGCGAGTTTTATTAAGAGGAATTGGAAGTTGAGTGGTGGTTTCGAGGTGAAGCCAAGGAGAAATGGTGTCTTCTTCATGCACTTCAAAGCTCCTGCAGACTGCCGGAATGCTTTATCCATGGGAGACCAGTTTATGCTTGGGGTATTTACCTTTGTCCGACCTTGGGGACAAGCTCGTTCTCTAGAGCTAATGGCACCACGAATGATCCCCTTGTGGGTCACACTACCGGCATTTCCCAGCCACTTATGGGATAAGGAGACCTTTGGCCGAGTGGCCTCTATCCTTGGTCGCCCAATCAAGATGGACGTACCAACTTCAAAGGGAGAGGGGGAAGATGCTAAGATTCTGGTCGCTATGGATGCCCGAAATTCATTCCCTGAGGTGGTCAAGGTGGCAACCAAGGTCGAAGGAGAGGAAGAAATCTTGGAGGTAAGTATTGCATACATTAACCCACCACCCAAATGTTCTTTGTGCTATTGTTTTGGTCATTGGAACAAAGATTGTCGGAGCAAGAAGGTGGCTGGACAAGCCCTGGAGGAGGGAAGACGAAGGGAGAACGAAGGTGAGGAGAGAGGGATGGAATTAGTTGATGGGACGTCTGGCGCAAAGATGGGTACCCATACTGGAAGCACGTCCCTTGTCAGAACAGGAGAGGAAGGCAGTATGGGTGTGGCAGGTGATGGGATGGCTATGGGTGTGGTGGGAGAGAGGGTGGGTATGGGTTTGGCAGGAGAGGGGGGCAGTAGGGCAGTAGCAGGAGGAAGGGGTGGTATGGTGATGGCAGGAGATAGGGTAATTATGTGCGTGGCAGGAGAGGGGGATAGTATGGTGTTGAGAGAAGGTGGGTAGGGGCGTAGCAGGAGAGAGGGAGGATATAGGTGAGAAAGCAGTAAGTACTGCAGATGCAGAAAGGAGAGATGGCATGGAACATGCTAGGGTTAGGAGTGACACGTCTGTCAGAAGAGAGAGGGGGGATTTGGGATGTCCATTGGTACCTTCTATTGATGAAGTTGGCAGCAAGGTCACATCCAGACCTGTTGGGAGTATGTGCAGCCTTTCCAAAGATCTCTTGCAAGCTGGACAAGGGGGGAAATAATGGAACGTGTGGAGCAAGACCTTGGTGACAAGGCTGAAAACCAAGGGAAACACACAAAGAAGAACGATAAAAAGAAGAAGAAAAAGCACCTAGAGGGGCCAGAAATTACTTCCACAACCCCCAGTGAGGTTTTGGAGGATGGGGAGTTTCTGGAGTCGGCCAAGAAAAGCACAAGGAGGAAAGGGCACTCAGCTGGGGTCTCCAATCTCACCGGCACCTCGGTAGACCTAATACACACCCTAACTCTTGAAGAGGAGACTCTCCGTGAGTCTGTGAAGAGTGGGAAAATCAGAGGAGCTAAGGTCCAAGGCGACATGGTCGCCTCATCTTCCTAATGTCAGTTTTTGCATGGAATACTAGAGGGGTGAATAATGCCTCTCGAAGGAAGGAGGTCAAGAATTTTATAGCACAAAATAAATCGGATCTTGTAGTCTTGTTTGAAACCAAGGTCCGGAGGGTGAATTTTGAGCTCTCTACGAAGTTCCTTGGAACTAGTTGGAAGGTGGAATCTAATAGTGGCGCCTTTGAAGGGGAAATACCGGACTCTATTTGGGTCGCTTGGTCCTGTGAAAGTTGGGAGGTGGAAATCTTGGTGGCTCAGAAACAAATGGTGCATTTTAGGGCACACAATAAAGGAGGGCTCTCCATCCTTGTGTCTGTGGTCTATAGGGCATCCTCTAGAGCA